>JAVQJL010007703.1:0-31042 GCA_036024295.1 Nannoperca obscura
GGAAAAAACGCCAGCACAAGTTAGCCTTTCAGAATGGGATTTATTTTTGTTTTTTTTTTGTTGGGTGTTGGATTCAAAAAAAACCCCCCCCCCCCCCCCCAAAAAAAACAAGACGGTACACAGGATGAAAAATGGAAATGGAGGAAAAGCCTAGATATATTCTTTGGCCGAGACGTGTCCTTCGGGGGACGTTCACACGCACAGAGCTCTGGGGAACCTGGAAGAACAAACGTTACAAATATAAATGCAAATTCTTCTCTTCTTTCTTATTAAAATGTCTCTTTTGTCACAGAATAACACAAGAAATCTGTAATAATACGACAATTCTAATAGAAGCCACGTCCAATCAATTTAACAGTGTAAGATGAATCAGCCTGACCTGTCCTCGGTGAAACCGTCCATTTCCTCCTCGTCGTCCAGCTCCATGTCCAGCTCGTTGTCCAGACAATCACGGCCGTAGCCACTCAAGACGCTGCAGGTGTGAAAGATTTTTTTTTGTCCTTTGTGTTATGAAACTGGTATATGAATCTGAAGGCTGTGTTTATTTAAATGTTATTCTGCTAAAATAACACCCCTGTGGCGACCAACAAGCTACGTATTCATCAATATTATACGTAACTACGATGGCCGTGCGCTGACCTGACGGAGCGACATGTGAAGAATACAATCCTCTTGAGTTTCTTGTTGTAGAAGAAGTAGTTGAAGGACCAGAGGCTCCCCTCTTCGCCAAAAGGGTCAGAGTCCAGATCAGGGTTGTAGCTGAGAACAAGTACGAAGAGCCATCAAGCTTAGAAACGACAAAACTGGACACCAAAAGGATTTTCAGCAGCATAAATGATCTATATAAAACGCACGTGTTTGTGTTTGTGCGTACCTGTAAATGTCACAGCTCTGCAGGTTGATCTCTTGGTCGATGGAGTTCCACAGCTCCGGCCCCAGAGAGTTGAACTCCTCTCCCACAGCCGAGAACAGGCTGCCGTTCACTGCGTTGGCCACCTGGAGAGAAAGCAGCCAAACCATTATAAATAAATAAAACATTTAAAACCCATTTCTGTCGTTAAATCCATCCACGACTCGGAAAACATCTGCTCCGCGTCAGAGGTCAGCCTCGGAGCGGCACACTGACCCAGTTGAGGCTGGGCTCTCGGCTGAACTCGTGGGCCCGCGCCGCGCTGAAGTCATAGTCCGGCCTGAAGGACTCGTTGAGCGTGGTGATGAGGTAGAAAAGAGTCTTCCTGCAACACTTGTCACTCAGGGGGTTTTCCCCGTCGTCGCTGCTCTTCCCCAACCTGCACGGCAAAAACACACACGGGGGGAAATTAGACTATGAGACGGTCCTTGTGTACAGTCCCTGACCAGTGTTCCAGTACTCACTGTGAGGGGCTGGTGGCGCTGGTGGACTGGGGGGGAGAGAGGGCCTCCAGGACGTGTGGCTCCCCCTCCTGGCAGAACTGCTTAAACATGTGCTTGTCGTCGCCTGCCATCTTGCAGGAGTAGCTCTCGATCCTGCAGGATTATATTATATAGATATATATTATATAGATATATATTATATTATATAGGACAATAGTAGGTGCTAAATGAAACACGTGTGTGTGTGAGAGAGAACATAATGGAGGAGATTTCAGATGAGTCTAAGTGTTTTCCAAATCCCTTAAGATGACTAATGGTCCATTAGGTTCAAAACAATTACACAACAACACACTAGAGGTGCCTTCAGGGTAGTTTAATGCCTTCCAGCCAAAAGATAACGTCTGATCTATTTTCAGCTATTAACCACTTTTACCTCCATCCACAGACGTTATAAAAAAATGAATATAAACTCTGGGACATAATATACAATATTGTAGACCTCCAGCAGTGATGCAGAGTACATGTTTTCCTGTGCGATTCAGCTCTTTTAACGTTACCCCACTTGTATTAAAATAGCTGAATGCTGTTTTAATATTTTGGTGGGAAAACAAGTTCTTATTTATATGTAAAAACAAAAATAACCTTGCAATATCTCTGTAACCCACAACTCTGTTTGACAAGATAGCTCCGTCTTTCGGCCGGGAGCCGTATCTGCACAAACACCTGCCAAGAACGAGTCTGTGCTGAGCCTCCGAGTGGAGCAGACAGAGCACGCAGTTGTTTATTTCCTCCCGCCTGGAGAGTAATGCAAGAGCAAAAAAAGGTTGAGCGACTTAAGACGGACCGACTACTGAGACCCTCGCTGGCCCGGGCCAGACTAATTATAGGGTGGCAAGTGGATGCCGCGGTGGAAATAGCTGCCCTGGTTTTTCCATACACAACACAGCTGACCCGCCGACAAAACACCGCGCGTGACCAGATGACAGAGCAGATATTGGGCTGAGTGAAGAGCAACACTGACAGAACAGCAACACGCTCTGTGCACTGCTTTCTGCACTAAACAAACCACCTTTACACGGAGCTCCAGCTGTTCCTTCTACTTTTCATCACGGTTTTCTGTCGTTTAACTGAATTTCTGCCTGTGATGAAATCTGAAACGTATCTGCAGAAAACACCACCAACCTCCTGGAAGCCTGGTGGGCATATTTTCAGTCAAAGCTTACAGCTGAAAGTCCCGCCGCTATGATGGGCTGCCTCGCTAATCCGCTAAGCAGCCTTGGCAGCTCCATCATGCTGCAGCGTGTGTTGATGTGTCCATGCGCTGCAAGAACACACTTCACAACAGTCTCCAAAATAGCCACAGAGTGGTGTGAGAGGATGCCGCGTTGTGCGTCACTCTGGGTCACATAACCAGTACAAAAAAGCTCAGTTTCACCAGCCCACACTGAAAACCCTGCACTCAGACTGGGCTGCATAACTCCACAACCCACTGCCCTTTATGTAACTACACTGTCACAGTAACTGGAGGCCTTACATAACCCAAAACTCACTAATATTTACATATACAGTTTGCAAAGTCAAAAACACAGTTACCTATTAACTTTCAGTTTAGTGGTACGTTATCAGACTATTGCACAACATGCGGGTGCTTTGTTCTGCTGCCCCCGTTTATAAGCAGTGATCTCTGAGCCGGCCACACCTCTCGTGCACTCCTTGTGCGATGACATAACACCAGAGAAGATTGTTCCTGTTCCCTGGGGGGGAAACTGCAGAGGTTGTTTACGAGATATGCTCACCACTCCAACCATTTACTACTTTGGCATGTTCCTGTTGAGCCACTGCGTCTGCACTACTGAATAAGAGGCCGGAAAACTATTCACACAAACACACCTGTGCATGCATCTCCCCCGGGGCCAATGGAGCGCGTGTCTTGTACGTGTGAGCAAAAACTGCAAGATAATGGTGCAAAATGACCTCATTTAACCCCCTGGTATTAAATTGCTGTTTGTTCCTGTGTACACACACACACAGTAGTGGGCTCGGGTGTTGCTATGTCCCTTACCTGCCAAGGATGCGAGACTCTCCTGTTTCAACACACAGTCGGGAGCTGAGGGCTTCAAAGCTGGAGTTTTCCAACAGTTTCATTGCTGTGAAAGACAAAACATGAAAGTGAAAGTTAGTCAGCAGTCACACTGGGAGACGGAGCAGATTTTTACCGTGCGACCTCATTTTTCCACAAAGGTCACTGTTTGCATACAAAAACAAGTACAACATAGTATTTCAAATTTCAACTTGTTTGTTCAGTGTGACTTAACATGTGTTATTAGAACCTAATAAAATCAGTAAATACATACAAATGTATAAATAATTAGTACGGCGGGGCTACAGCGCCCCGCGAGGGTCAATTTTGGATCAACCGCCTGTTTCACCTTTCTGTATACAACTGCCCCTCCCCCACCCTGTTCAGGCGAAGTTGACAAATCGTCTTCCTGGTTAAGTACATCGATATTATCACACCACAGGTCACTTACCGAGCAATATTTTCAGCACAGACAGAAAACAACAAGTTCAAAAGTCAAGCCGTAGACTGTAGACACTCGTCTTCTTAACCTAACGGGTTACGACGCAAAAAGATTAACGATCCCCGCTTTGTTGTTGGCCAGCTAATGGTAGCTGTTAGCTAGCTAACTAGTAACGCTCCTGTCTTCACTTCACAGCCGAGCTATTAGATCGTACTTGAGCTTAAGCATCTTTCAGAAGCACTCGGTCGAGAACTAATTATTCTGAGGCCTTTTAAATTTATAGAAAAACTGCTCTTTCCCATTAAATGCGACGAGATTACATCCAAACACTGTGTGCGTCCGTCGGAGTCCGTCTGCAGCGGCATCCCTTTCGACCTGATTTTACAAAGGTTCGTATTGGCTAAATCAAGTCGCTTATTTTCTAAGCGACTCGATCAGAAAAGTAGCAGCTAGCGAGCTACCTGACCTGATAATTTACCGAAACGGATCAAGGTTTCTGCAAATCGTCGATTACCGCAAGAACGAACCTATTCTCGTCAAAACAACTGAATCTACTGTACAGCGAAGCCCTGCCCCTTTCCTTTTATATATGCTCGAAGACGCACACGCCCACTTTTATAAATGCCGTTTCCTTATTGGCCGTTTGAATTGTCATATAAATAACAACTCATCTGATTGGTTAACACTTGCTCGGTCAATCCCTAGGCTAAAACTGTGTCAAATGTCTTGACTCGAGGCGACTTGTTATCGCAACTAAAAAGCAGAGCTGCAAATTGTTGATTAACTTGAATGTACGATATTTAAGGTAATTATTTGTGTCCTTTGGGACTAAGCTTTGGAACAGTCATTAAAATCTTTAGAAAATACGTACACATGCATATACTTTTACACGTAGTTTAAATAGTCACTTTGGCTTATATATCTTCTTCTTCTTCGTTATTAAATGGTCCAATTGTATTTGTGTTGGTTTAGGGATTTCATCTATTTTGTTTTTGCAGTGTGTCCAATATTATGCCCTGCAATGCACTAAATTGCACGAAATGTGCTGACTGATTTAATTAAAGTCACAGCGTAGCCTCAAGCATTCAGCAACAGCATACTGATCTGACGAAATAAAACCTACCAAAAAATGAATAGCCAATTGGAGCCGAGTAAAATATGTCATGTAGCTTCTTTATACTCACCAACCTGCTTGCTATAATCAAAAATTAAAGTATCACAATCAAAATTTTATCGGCCCAGTGGCCTAATGGATAAGGCATCAGCCTCCGGAGCTGGGGATTGTGGGTTCAAGTCCCACCTGGGTCGTGACACTTCATCTCTGATGATGTTTATAATGCAGCAGAATTTTAATCGCAGTATACAAATGCAATGCCTTGCATGAAACATACGTTTAAGTGCTGCACTATGCTTTTAAAAGAATTGTATACCTTCACATTTTAATAAAACCTCACTTACAAATGTAGATGGACAGAACATTTTATTGATAGAAATAAAAAAGGCACACAGAAATCATCCATGCTTGGTTTGTCAATTCTGTGTGATATAGTCAGAAACATCCTCCAGGCCCGTGCACTCATTTTCCAGGTACTCCAGGATCACATTACCCCCATTGTACAGGGGAGTTTCTGGGTGAGCCAGCAGCGAGAGCAAGGTGTCGTCCATCCGGAGAGCCTCACCTGTCTGGGGATGACACAATCGCAGCTTCTGCAAACGGAGAGGAGAGAGGCTCGCTGTTAAGACTTATTCAAGAAATGTACATTATGCTATGCTTCCCCCCCCCCCCAGGAATATTTTAGTGTAAGTTTACAATTCAACTAGGCTTGGGAGAAAACGTGTCCTGTTAGATTAGAAACATATGGATTCCCTATGTGTTTTGAGGAATTTTAAAGAAGTGACCATTTCAATGAAAACAGTGGTTTAATGAGTTTAGAAGGAGAGATCAGGGCTCAATATGGGAAGCAGATGAAACCTCTATTTTGTATTTTTAAGAATTAATTAAAGCATCACTAAGAGACTTCACACAACAGTGCCTACAAACTACATGTATTGATAACTGTAAAAAAAAAAAACTTTATATCATTTTATATGATGTATTAAAACACTATTGGGCATTCATGCTCATAAATGTAACTCAGTTGTTTAACAAGCAAAACATTTAACAGTGGTTAACTCAGCTTCCTGTAAACAGTTCTTTCTTGCTGCTGTCACATCCCGTGGGTAAGAGAGTGTTCATACCTACCACCTGCTTGTCATGTGATTGAACTGTACTGTTGACAGTCCTTGTTTCCGTTTGCCTTATTATAGTTGAAGTTATGAATAAGACATGAACAGGTAGTTGAAAGTGGGTCGGGGGTGGGGGAAGCAAATCAGTCATTTAGCAGTACAGCTGTAAATGTGTAAAATGTAACGTGCTTATCAGCGACTCGGCTCCTGCTATCTGTTACCTTAGCCGTCAGTACATTATTGTTGTTCTTGAGGCTAGCTAGAGAGGCTGCATAATCCACCACTTTGCCCACACTCCACTTGGAAGAGAAGAACATGGGTTGGCTTGAGTCTTTGGATTCTTTAGGAAGATACACCTGAAAATAGCTTCTTTCTGTCTGGAAAGGCAAAAAAAGAGAGGAAGTAGTCAGTTGGAAAACATAGTAAACACAGAACAATACACAGAGATACACTGTAGATAAAATCAAGACAGATATAACTTTACCTGTGGCAGTCCCTTGTCTCCTGCAGCATGCAGCTTCAGTTTCATTAATGCTACCTTCGCTGCAGTTGCACTGTTCTTTGCTCCTCTGCGTCCTTTACTTTTCGATCCATCCTTCGACTCTGAGTAGTCACAAGAGCGCAATACAAACTGAATCCAAATGTAAGTAGGTTGAGGAATACAAACACGTGTATTATTTATGACATAAATGAGAGAATTTTGTTTAATACTGATCCCATGTGGGCAAATAAGGAATGGCAGTATAAATTCTTTCTGTAGGAAACTACCAGTGACTGTACTACACTGTAACTAACCAACAATCTTTTGCACCAGCTCTTTTGTGGCTGCCATTCGAGGCTTTTGGACCTCCAACTTCTCACATTTGTGATCATCTTGATGACGGTGGCTGTAGGGCAAAAAGAAAAGAAATATAAACCTTTCAGTTTGCCAGTTTCACTGATAAAATATTCAACACAAGTTATTTTGTTTTATAAAAGAAGAAAAACGTTAACCTACGCCAGACAGAAATGTTTTTCACACTGCGGACATATTACTGGCAACAGTTCTTTTCCCCTGCAGTCTTGAAATGAGCATGGATAACTTGTACTGCCACCACCGGTCTGGGATTCCCTTTTCACTGGCTCCTGAAAAAAGTCAGAGGAAATTAAAAAACAACCAAGCCAGTACCTCAGTAACAGGAAAAAAAAGTCCCAGTCGTAAAGAAGGACATTGGGAATATGAAATCAACAACACAGTGTACCTTTGAACATAAATGGGCCTCTCTGCTTCTGTGCTCAAGGCTGTAAGAGACAAAACTAATGCATGTCTTTAATCAATAATAAAAACATATGTGGAATGGTCTGAGGTGAAAAGTACATTTATAAAATACTTGATTTGACTGTTTCTATGATGTGCAAATCTATACCGTTACTAACCTATTGTTTTAGAGTAAACTATTGTACATTTTATACCTGGCACCGGATTACTAGAGCCTGACTGGTACAGGACTTTTGATGTTGATACAAAGAACCTGATAATGATATATCTGCAAATATTCTTCTTTGTTTATACGTTAACAGAAAACAGAAACGAATATATTTTATTAGGATTGCTTTTAGTAAGTTACTAGTTACATAGCAAATTGATTTTTTTAAAGTAAAAGTAAAATGTTGTCGTTCTTTAGGTTGAGTATTTATAGTGTCTACTTTATTACTTGGTGTTAGGTATCTTAATACTTCCTCTTTTACAATAGCAGATGGTCTATTCTTACCAAAAAACACCGCTGCACAAATCACAAACAAATGGAAGGAAATCTAAAAGAAGAATGTGGAAAAGAAATTCATTTAGTCTCAGAGATCAACAACAAGCTGGAAATACAACAAAATATACAACACAATACTGGGTTGTGGTCTGAGATGCTAGCTAATGAGGTGCCGTGAGAGAAAAAGTATTTCCCCACAGTAAACTGTTGATCAGGCAACTTCTTATTTGACAAAATAACTGGTCATGATTATAAGTATTTAGTTAGCGGTTAGCTTGCAAGCTAATGTGGCGACTGACAAGACAGTCAAATAATGCTAATGCCAACTAGCTAGCTGAGATGCTAACCACACTGAAGAGAAGATCGGTGTGTTTCATATGAACAAAAACGAATAACGCCACACGTTAATATCTTAGCTTATTTTAGTATCATCTGGAGAGGAAACGGACCTTTCTGGCTGCAGGAATCGATCTGACAATGCTTTCCAACGTCTAATTCAGCCATTAGTTAGCGCGAGCCTGCGGATGTCAACACGAACTTTGACCCCAGAAGTGACGTCATGTGACTGAGATTTAAAAAGGAAAATAAATACTTACTTGAATTTTTTATATATATTTATAATTATATGTATATATAATTAGGGGGCATGTTTATATTTTTTGTATTAGCTTTCATTACAAGATATAAAAATGTTTATTATCTACTTTTTAAAAAAAAAAGAAAAGAAAGCTCCGGGTGGAAAAGGGAGGGAGGGCGTCAGGTGTCACTGCGTCACGTAGGTCATTTTGAAAGGTGTGGTGAAAGGTGCGTTCACTGGCTGATTTGAATTGAAAGTCAAAGCCGTCAAGCAGGAAAATCGGCTCGCAACGCACCCGCCTGTAGAAATACCGAAGTGTCTGCACAGCCTGGGAGAGTCCCCAGTATACTTCAGTCACCTGCGCAGTTTACACCAAAATAACGGTTAAAAATGAGCAAAATCTCGAAATTATTCAAAGGGAGCTCCAGCTCGAGTTCATCGAGCTCCTCAAAGTCCAAACACCACCGGTCGCGGGGAGGACCTTCGCCCCAGGAGGCCATCAACAAACTCCGGGAAACAGAGGAAATGCTGACGAAGAAGCAAGACTACCTGGAGAAAAGGATAGAGCAAGAAATTACGATAGCCAAGAAGAATGGCACAAAAAACAAACGGGGTATGTTTTTATGCTTTTATGAAAATAAATCTTTACTTTGACAAAGGCTTTTATTATTCGCCAAAGGGCTTAAACTTAATTATTGTAAAGACATAACAAGTATTAAAGTGTGGGTTTGAAGATGTTAAAAATACTTTAAGGTACAGTAGGGTCCTTAGCCACACACAGCCTACTTCCCTAGATAATTTTCCTACATGATTGTTTTTTATGGTTGTGATTATGTCCAGTAAGCAAAATGAGTTGTGATTGCAGCAGCAAGATCAACAGGTTGGTAAAAAGTGGCATTGTATTTTATTTAACCTGAAAGTTTCTCTTTCTGTGCAAGAAACCTACAATGTTCAGTGTGTTTTTTCTCATGAAACCTTGAGGTGCTGCATTGCTGGTTGAATCACCTCAGACTAAAAATAAACATTGCCATGCAAAAGGGAGGAACCCTTTTTACTTTTGTTTGTGAACGCCCAACACTAAAAGGTCTCAACCAAACAGCGATACCAGAGTAAAGGTGTCAAATTAAAGAAAGGGGTCTCACACACACACATCTCCAATCTTTCTGTATCAGCTGCCCTGCAGGCCCTGAAGAGGAAGAAGCGCTTGGAGCAGCAGCTCACCCAGATCGATGGCACGCTCTCCACCATCGAGTTTCAGAGGGAAGCCTTGGAGAACTCGCACACCAACACAGAGGTCCTGAAGAACATGGGCTATGCTGCCAAGGCCATGAAAAAGGTCCACGAGAACATGTAAGAAGCTGGTGGTATAAGCAAGAAAAGCTGACCAGAGTTTTGTTTAAACTGATTCTTCTTCCTTAAAGTCTATAATTCCCTAAAAGTAAGGGCATGATTGTGTTTTTGTACACTGAGTAACTAGGCTTTTGATAGGAGACCTAACTGTGTGTGACAACAACTCCTTTACAAGACATTTTGTATTACACGTTTAAATAGGAAAACTCCCAATAGTGTAACATTTATAGGGTTGTTTGCAGTGATGTTTAATTTAAACTCCTTCATCTCTCTTTTCTCTCATTTTCAGGGATGTTGACAAGATCGATGATCTGATGCAGGACATCACGGAGCAACAGGACGTGGCCCAGGAGATCAGCAATGCGATCTCAGGACCTTTCGGCGAGACATTTGATGAGGTTAATTGCCTTTCCAACCTCCTCCGTCAAAATAAACTTTTATGGCATTTCACTTCGCACGTTTTGAAACACACCCTGTACTTCATGTGTGTAATCCATTTCCTGGTGCACTGTAATAAGGGAGCAGACAAAACTCTAAATCCTGTGCTCCTGTTGTGCTACGTGTTGTTTTAGGATGAGCTGCTGGCAGAGCTGGCAGAGCTGGAACAGGAGGAGCTTGAGAACAACATGAAGAGTATGGGCGGACTACCCAGCGTGCCCAGCAGCAGGCTGCCTTCGGCACAGCCCAGTCAGCGTACAAGTAAGTGCAGCTCTTTATGCGTCATCAATCATTATTTCTATCAGTGACCAAATGAATCCCTGCTTTAACCCTGATAAATGTTCCATAGTAATTTAATAGCATTTATTGTTAACTGTGTCCTTCTTTTGACAGGAACCAAGAAACGTGTTGAAGATGATGACGACATGCGTATGCTGGCATCGTGGGCAACTTAAGTACATTAAAGCAGCCTCTCACTTAGAGAAAGTACCCACCCACCACCAGCTCTCTCGCTTTTGCGTTTTATATTCATTTTGAATGTTTTTAGGGAAAATAAAGACCATTATGTTATTTTTAAAATAAGTGTTTTGCTTATTGGCTTATAATGTCACTTTACAGGTTACATTTATCAAGAAATTAAAATATTTAAGTGAAGGATTTAACAAACTGCATTTTTTTGGTCACTTATTTTCTTTTGTTTCTGTTTTCCTTTCTTTATGGTGATCAAACTTTCTTGGTATGTACAGAATGCACTACTTTAATAGGCCTAATGAACACTAAGATATGAATTTGAGGTTTTTAGCACATAGAGCCGAATGATTAACTGTATTTTATACAGCTGTAAATAAAGTCTGATTTTGCATTAATGTTGTAAATATATTTCTTTATCTACGTTCAACAATAAATCAGTCCCATACATATTGTCTAACAGTATTGTCTTAATTTCTTTATTTATTTGCTGTTCCTAGTTGATGCAAGGGGACCCATTAAAGTTTGTGTTCCACAGATATGGGTTTATGTGGCCTTTTTTGTTACACATCCTTTGCGAGTTTCAAGTGGTGAGTTCTGTAATTTAATTTCGCTTAATATTCCACTTTTCATCTAGTTTTACATTCTAAAATATCACTTGTGTTGTTATGGCGCAACCGTTTTGTCATACTTTTATTTTGAAAGATGTGACCGGAAGCGACGTCTTTCATTCCGGTTAGCTTGGCATTTCTAATCAGGTAGCAGGAAGTCCTTGTCCGGCAAACTAGCCTCCCAAAGACAAGTAATACCTGAATAAAACCACGATCCGGAGTAAAAATAACAATGGAAACAGGTGGACCACTTCAGACGGCAGGTGAGCCAGTAACTTTATTATCTTTTTAAAACTAAAATTTAAAACAATTGCGAGTTGTCAAACAAATATGAGGAGTTTCCGTGGCGCTAATTAGCGCTAAGTTAGCGAATTGTTTCAAGGCTAAGGCACTGACGTTACCTCTTTGCCGGAATGTGACACGTTACACACGTTCAGATGTTTCACCTGCTTTTGTGTTCTTACATTGTTATTAACCAAGTCTTAACATGCCCGTAGTCTCGTAAAACAAGAGGTGAATTAATTGGGAAGCTAAGTTCTCTGCTTTAGTATGATGCATCATTAGTTGCATAATTTAAACGAATTTTTGAAGCAGGTTTTAAATAGGTTTAATCCTACATTAAACATTAAATATGTATATGTATAGTTTTTTTGTTTTGTCTCGTTCCTATCCGTGCTATATTATGAGTCTACAATACACATTAAGTTGAGTGTAGCTAAAACTATTAGTCAATTAATCTAATAGATGATTGACAGAAAATTCATGGCTACAATTTTTGTTAAGGTAATCTCTTAATCTAAAAATAGAAATGAAACTAAACAAGCTATTTGAATTTCAACTTGGCGAATGAACTCTTGCTATGACACTTGATTGCAACCTATTCCAATACTGAAATAAGTACATTTAATGACCACAGCCGGAGACGCCCATGGACAAGACGAGGAGGCCAGAAAGGCAGCAGCCGCAGCCGCCAAGTTGGCTAACCGCCTGCCCGAAGTTCGTCTGGTGATGCTGGGCTGGAGGTGGCCGGGGAAGAGCCTGACCGGAAACACCATCATAGGCCGAGAGGAGTTTCGCTTGGAGCGAGCAGCCGAGTTCTGTGTGAAGAGAGAGACGGAGGTGCTGGAGCGGCAGGTGACTGTGGTGGACACTCCAGGCTGGTTCTCCGCCCAGGATACACCGCCCTCCTATAAAGAGGAGATCGTGAGGGGAGCATCTCTGTGCCCTCCAGGTCCACACGCCTTCCTGCTTGTCATCCCCGTGGGCATGTTCACAGAGGTGGACCGCGCTCGCATCGAGGAGCATGTGAGCCTCTTCGGTGAGCGTGTGTGGAAGCACACGATTGTGGTTTTCAACTGGGCGGAGGTGCTGAGGAACATCTCCATCGAGAGGTACATTCGCAGGGAAGGCGGCGACTTGAAGTGGGTGCTGGAGAAGTGCAAGCGAAGGTATTTTGTCATTAACAATTGCATATTCGGGGAGCATCCCCAGGTAGGGCGCTTGCTGGAGAAAGTGGAGAAGATGGTGGCGGAGGAGGGGGGCTACTACAACCCAGAGGAGGTGGAGAAAGAGAAGAAACCTCTGGATGAGAATCCGAATCCAGCCAGAGAGGGGCGGGAGCTGGGGGCGCGGCCCAAACAGAACTCTGGCCTGAGTTTGTCCAAAGCCACGGAGGTGGAGCCGCTTTCCAGTGAGTGATGTGCTTGTCCTGGCTGACAAGAAAGTCAAACTGAAGTGTGAGAATGTTTGCGTGTATGAAGGACTTTTCTGTTAATGAGAGATTATGACGTTAAATTAATTTGAGACTTGAAAGTGTCTATAATGAAATATTTATGTTAGCATGGCTAGTTTTGTGTAAGGAGTGGCTCACAGTGAAACAGGTGATACTGTTGTTACCATGTCCTGTCATGGGGCCTTTAAAGCCTTCTTTTATATTATCGCACCTTTGTGCCAGACTGGTGTGCATGAACATAGAGCAACATGTATCTCAACACCTTTCCTAACATTTTCCTTGCACCCTCATTTCCTCTGATTTGGCAATGTGTCATTTCCTCCTCTGTCTCCATAACAACCCAAGAGGGACGAACCTAGAAACCACAAATCACAGCCTAATTTCTTCATCTCTGACACCACTGCAGTAAAACAGTGATGTGACAGTAGTCCAGCTGTATGCATGTGAATTAAGCTCGTATTTATGTCAAATTGAGCCTTGTTAATGTGTGTTTGATCCTAGATTAACAAAACACTCTCGGCTGATGGACCTTCTGCACCACAAGTGACGGAGCTTCTGCCTTACTGTACTGACGGCAAAGATGCTTATTTGACAAGAAAGGAAAACGGTTAAAAAAAAAAATGTTACTGAATGTACAAACCAACATGCTTTTATTTATTTTTTAATCAGACATATTAATGTGTGTTTTAGTTGTGAGGATTTTTTATGATGCGGCATCTTCTCACTGTGATGTTACGGGAGGCCTTTGACACATAAACGCCCCTTTTTTTCATGCTGTCCTAAGATTTATACTCCCATATTTTAACATATAATGAAATTTGTTTTATGGACCTTTGTTTTTTTGTTGTGTGGTGGGAAGGATGTCATTTAATCTAAGCAAGCACAAGCTGTTAAACAGGTAACTCGTCGTTTCTAAACCCAACGTGTACACTCCTTAGTCATGGCGGATACAAATGGCAGAACTGCACTACTAAATTGTTACTATGATAATCTCAAAGTGACTGTTGAGGGAATTGCTTTTTTTTAACGATTCCCATTTGTGACCAAACTGTAAATGCTCTTCTCATGCTGCGTTTACTGCACCTTCAGTGTACAGTTATAAAGCACTTGAGCAGTTATTGATTTTTGTCTGTTGCCTTAAAGGTGGGACTTTGTTTCCCGTGAATGGATCTTTCAGATGTTTAGATCACTTTGTGGCATGTGTCTGAGGCAAGCGCGCGATGCCCGCAACGATAAGTCGATCGACAGAAAATGAATTACTCGTTTTCAAAAATGCAGAATATTCACTTGTTCAAGCTTCTCTGTTGTCCATTTTTGCTGATTTTACTTGTTTTGGAGAACAAACAAGACAATGCGCCAACAAAGGCAGCGTATAGGAAGACAGCTAGCAAGCAAACATGGCTGTAAACAATGCAAGATATAAAATATAAAAAAAAAAATCAGCTTTGCAAATGTCTCATGAGGAAAGATATGCAGTTCGACTTTAAAGAGTAACTTAAAACCCCCTGAAAATCCTGAAAAACAGACGTACTTTAGGACTCCGTGACATCACTGTTAGGTGTGGTTACAGGTCAGCACATTTCTGACCACACCAGCAAAACACTGCTTCTCAGCCTGGTGTTAAGTTACTCTTTAAGGATTCAAACTATGTCTGTTGGTGAGAAGCAATGAAGGTAAACTGAAGGTTTGTTTGCTAGAAAACTCCACGGGGCTCCTTTTTAAGTGTTTGGTGGTAAAAAAAAAAGAGAATCTTGGTGGAAACTGGTGAAATCTTTGTTTGTTTTGGTGTACTTTCACTGGATGGTCATGGGAACCACCAGCTAAGCCTGAGCTAGGTGAAACAGTGTCTACAGAGGATACATGCAGCTCCTTTTCAAAGGGAGGGTGGCTCTGCCTAACAGAGTCAGCTGCTTCAGACAGTGTTTTCATAGGCCCTTGATACTTCACCCCTCTTTTGTGAGCCGCACCGACCACCAAATGAATCAGGTACTGTTACACCACCTTTGGAGTGGCCCAGCTTCAGGACATATACAGTAACACAGTTGCCGTGAGTCTCAGGACCCTGGTTGGAAATGGCTGCCTTCAGTCTTTTGTAAATGTGCCAGATCAGTTGTCAGTGTTCACGCTCAGGAACCAGACCTGCTGGTTTTCACTCTGCGAGTGAAACCAGCGAGGCCCCGACAGCCAGGATTTAAAAACCCGACTTAAAGCCTTTTAACGCAGGAATGCCTTAAATACTGTAGATCTGTTTCTCTGAAGCAGCTGTTGCGCTTTTGCATGAATGTAAAACTGTATACTCCAAATGTGCACCATGTGTGGGCAAATACAGACATGCTTGTTGGCATTTAACACAGAAATATGAGCTGTCGTACACTAAAGGACTCAAACAGATACAGATTCAGAGGTTTGACAATCAAAATGATTAAGACTGCTACAGATGTGAGTCATACTGTATTAGGTTAAACGTAACTTAGCAACATTTTAAGTGATTGGCAATCAGCTGGTGTTTGTAATGGGGATTTAGTTACGTTCCAAGTCCTGCACGTGAATCAAGTTACTCTTAAGAAATGAATGAAGGGAACAGAGTTGTCTCTCTGGGCTGTCGCTGTTCCCTGTGTAGGCATCATGTTCTCGGCCCATCTTGTTAAAGATGCAATGGCTTTATGTCAACAGGAGCTGCACTGTCATTTTTTGGATTCGGTTTTTAGGTTCCAATAAATGTATATTTTGATCAAACTCTGGAGTCTGTTCTTTGAATGTTTCACTGTCACTAAAATGAGCCTCTTTAATGTGTTTGAGTTGATTCCAAATGCCTGGGCGGTAACGGCAAGCAGCAGGCTTTTATATATTAAAGCTATTTGCTTTAACAGCCGTAAAGCTTACTAAGACTTGCTGTAGATTATTTTTTAGATGAGTCTAGTAATCGTTTTATCTATGAAATGTCCAAAAATTTTGAAAAAATGAAAATCTAAATTTCTTTGGAGCCCATGGTGATGTCTTTAAATTGGTTGTTTTATCAGATCAACAGTCCAAAATCCAAAGATATTTATTATCATACATGACAAATAATTCAACTGAAACAATTAATCAACTTTAATAGTTGCTTTAAAGGATTAAAATAGTTACACACTATGATTCTCAGCTCTAAAGCCTTTTAGATCATCTAGCATAATGAATATGAGGAGGTAGTTCTGTTGTGTGTGCATTAGATGTGTTTTTGTAACATACTGATTTATAGAAATAAGTGACTGAAACATGATGCACAAAGCCTTCGCATGAAGCCATCTCCTGTTTTACTTCCTTAACGGACACTTACTTCCTGAGATATTTTGAGTTTGACCCCTAGATGGCAGTAAGACATCAGACCACAGCGTTGATGGGACATCTTTACAACAACAGCAGCGTGATTCACAGCACTGGTATGACCTTGACTACAATACATTCATTAACTCCATTTGGGGAATGTAATAGCTGCTTGTCCAACTATCAACACCCACTTATTGTTGTTTACAGGGGAAATGTGCAGCGCCTGTGTTCATGTAGTTATGTTCATTACTTTCTCACTCTATTCTTGAGTTGTAGCTCTTGTGTCAAACATTACAGAAGTTTATTTCTCCTTTCGTCCTCCGTGCTACTGAACCAATCTTGCGTTCAAAAAGAAGTCTGGTAGCTCTGCCTGGCTCAGTCAGTAACATTTCCTTCATGCCTCTTTCCCTCCCTGTCTTGTCTTGTTTGCTCAGCTTTCTCTCTGTACTTCCTCTATCTCCCCAATCTGCCGGGAAGCAGTTCCGCTATCTGCCTGATCCAAGGACTTCACATGAACCACACAGCGTTTTTATTCAATGTCACGCTCTCTTTCAGGACAGATATAGATGATGTAAAAAGGTGCGCCTGTTCAACCGCTCAATAATGCAAATTTCTAATCAGCCAATCACATGGCAGCCACTCAGTGCATTTGGGCACGTGGACATGGTCAAGACGATCTGCTGGAGTTCAAACAGAGCGTCAGAATGGGGAGGAACGGTGATTTAAGTGACTTTGAACGTGGCGTGGTTGTTGGTGCCAGGCGGGCTGGTCTGAGTGTTTCAGAAACACTGAGGAGAAGGGCCCGACTGGCAACAGAAACTAAAACACAACCCGAGGTGTGCAGAAGAGCAAACAACAGGAAACTGAGGCTGCAGGTCTCACAGACTCACCAATATTGGACAGTAAAAGACTGGAAAAACAGTGTCTGTTTCCAGCACCTTGTTTGAACCTATGCCACGAAGAATTAAAGCAGCTCTGAAGGCAAAAAGGGGTCCAACCAGGTACTGCCAAGGTGCACCTAATGAAGTGGCTGGTGAGAGTATGTGTGTGTGTGTGTGTGTATATATATATAAAGAGAGAGAGAGAGAGAGAAATGTGCTGCATTAAGCTGTGGGAAGATTTCCTTCTCAGGTGATTGACTTGCAGAATGAGTCTGGACAGAAACACTTGCTTTCCTCCAAATTAACGTCCCAAGATCTTATTTACATTTTTTTTTTGACAATGCATTTGTAAATTGATTATGGTGGCATTTAAACCAGAATAATGCATAAGCAAGTGTTTCAGGTTTCCAGCTGCTCGTTGTCCCTCCGTCGTATTTATGCTCTGAATCTGCACAATGAATCCTGATTAATAGAACAACGGAAGGGGTTACATATGAAATGAGCTCTTTCTGTTTAAATTAAGTTAGTTACTTAGATACACACAGCAACGGGAGTGCCACAGAAATATTCAGAGGATGCTTTTTGTATTTAACAACATTGTTTATTATTTCAAATGTAATCAAAACAACAGCAGTTACAGAAATTACAGACAGCTATGATACTGTGTGATTTTGAGTCTCATTGTGTGCTATGGAGTGCTATCATGATAAGATAAAACAAGGTCACAGCTCTTGTTTCTTTACATTGAGCCGAATCCGTGCGACTTAAACATCTTTCAATCCAACTCACAAGTCCGAGATAAAAGGAAAATCACACATCTCGACGACACCACTATGCTGCTTTTCGTCATCTACAATAGCATTGTTAAGAAAGTGGGAGTGAAAGGCGTTAGCCGGGTCCAGTGAAGCAGGCGAAGACTTTGCTGCTAGACGACTTCCTGTTTCTGGGATCAAGGTTTTTAACACAAACAAATCCCAGCCACCTTCTCTGACTGCACTTCCACAGTGGTTATAAAAAAACACTTGCAGTTTCAGGTGGCAGTGTGCACAACAAGCAGATGTTCCAAGCACTTGCAAAGAGCATTTCTCCACAGGGATCAATCTAACAATATTAACAAAACATCTGTATTCATCTGTAATAAACTTCACCCTCTGTTCCCTCTCCTGTATGCTTTTTGAACACTGTTGTGGAAAGGAGTCATGAAGAGTCATAAAACAGGGTTTGAAAAGCTGGGGTTTAAGTACTCTCTGGTCGTCGACACCAATGATATCACACCAGGAGTCAGTGAAGTTGTAAAGAAAGATCCGTGTGAAGGTTTAAAACAGCCAGTGAGTCCTTAATTTGGTATTTGTGCATGACTCCTGTGTGCATCTTTGGGTGTGGTGATGTGTTAATGAGAGCACAGGTATTTAGAGGATGAAATGTGAAGCCCTGCACCCTTAGTTACTGTTGCTACGGCCATCAATCGTTCTGTTCTGAACGTCACGTCTGCGCTTGACAACGATAACGTCGCAGATTTACCAACAAAACTTGTCAACCAATGGGTCCTTTATTTGTGACAGTGATAGACAAAATCGGGCATCTCAATCATTAGGCGGACTGAATTTTCTCAATTTCATCCAGAAGGTTAGAATAGTCTTCTGGGATTCTGGAAATACTCTCAAAACAATGGTAAGCGTGGCGACGTGACTCTGACTAAATATGACGCTATCCCAGGTAACGTTGGTCTGGGGTTGTTGGGGTGTAAACCGCCCCCAGGCTTCCACACGATGCTAACGTTAGCATTGCTCACTAGCTAATACCGCGCTTCCTGGCCGTCATGCGTTACCCTCGGTTACTACTGTAAGCTAGTTAGCCGGGCGTCCTAACACTGCAGGTTACGCTAGGACAGATAGACACACTGTTTAATCCATTCCGGTCACTATCGGTCTTTTTGGTTTAGGAAAGGCTAATTAAAAAGACATAACCATTAAATGCCGAGTATCTCTCTTATTATTGTCCCGCGCGCAGCACTTCAACGAAGCTCGACAGCCTTGCCGTGCCTAGTTACGGTTGCTAAGCTATGATTGGACGATCGCTGCTAGGGGGAGGGGTTTAGACAACATCAGCAGTTTAGATTACTTTGTATGTGGCTGCAAAACACCGCTATAACCAGGAAACCACTATAACTAACTGGTATGTTCTGGATGGTGGTATGGTGCTAAGTAATGAGGGTGTGGGGAGGTTGAGGTAAATACTTGAAAATGTAGCTCATTCATATGCTGATTAGTCTTTGGTCTCAATGTGATGAGGACAAGGTGTGGTATTTAAAAATAAATCCAGAGGATTTTTTATTTTTATGAATATTCAGTGTCAAACTGAACGGGTGTGATATTGCACGTTTTATTTTTCAGTAGAATTCCAGGATACTGTCTCTAAAATGAGTCTACAATCATTGGTGTAAAAACATGATTTTGCCTTAAAATAATAACCCACAGTAGAAATGAGTGTTTGAATTTGTTCAGTTAGAAGCCTTGTGTATTGATCAGTGACAATAATGATTGGAACAGTATTCACATTTAAGTAAAAAAGTAGAGAAAAAAAGGCCACTCATAAAAAATAAAAAAGTTTTTCTGTACTATACTGCTATACTACAAATGTTTGCCATGAGATACCTGAATCTGCAAATGTTTTGGCCTGGGTATATACATTAATGTGTTGACACGGATGAGCCAATCATAAACATAAACACAGAATAGCCAATGGTTATGCTGGAAATAGCAACCACACTGTCAAATCAAGGAAAACTCCAACCATACCAGTGTGTTTTCTTTACTCACGCAAACTGTGTCCAGATACCTCAGATTCAAATCAATAAGAATCAACTGTGCAGAGCCAGCTCAAACATATGCACCCATAAAGGAGGTGGATATCCAATCACTTTTGTAAACTGCTCTCTTTTGCATTCACACACACACACACACACACACACACACAGAACCACTTTCACTCTAGAAAATATAATCAGCATACATACTCACAAGCGCCTGTCTTGTAATTTTGCATTAGTACCACATGTCAAATGAGAAAAAAAAAAGTGCAAACACTAGTCTGGGACAAAAAATGGCACGGCAGTAATGAAAAAAACAGCAAAAATAGAGAAAAACATAAAATGGTATCAGTGACGTAATGAATCAATCAAAGAACCAATCAAAAGAATGACAAGGATAGAGTGTGCCCATCACCCATAAAAAAAACAAAAAAAAAAACACTGAGATACTTTCAGTGAACAAAAAACATCTTACACTTCATTTTCAGAAAATGAAACCAGCCAAACATCACAAACTAATTCAACAACGATGCTGAATGTTCCGAGCTTTTTCTCTCCGAGCCGCGATCGATCGCAGTGACGGGAGTTCAGCTCACGTCATGTCGCACAGCTGCAGCCTCTCTGTGCAGAGCGGGCAGTGGAAAGGTCAATGAAGCATTGCTATGGTATTGAAAAGCAATACCGACGGTCTATACAGATACATGTGCCAACCCCTGTGAAAACCACATACTGAAAGAAAAAGTTAAAGTAAAAACCTGATGGATATACAAAGGCCTATACAGTATAACCCCACCGACAATAAAGTGGAAATCTCTGTTCACATACTCTGTAGTTTCTGAAAATATATATTGTATAATTCATCCCCTCCAACACACCAGTATCCAGTCTAGGCAGTCAGGCTGTACAATCCCTCCATGGCAACATTATAGCAGCCATACAAAACTGAGTCGATGACATCAATGCTGTTCCCTCCCTCGGTTCCCAGTAGATCAGTTCCTCGCCAACAGGAGCTGAACAATGGGCTTGTCTGGGATCAGTTTTTTAGGGTTTTATCACTTCCTTACATCGTTGGCTCCTCCATCCAGTCTCATCTAGCGCTCCCTGTGCCGATTCCGAGTCCTTGTGTACACTGAGCTCCTCATCCGATAAGCAGATCCTGGAGGCTCCTGTTGAGAAAGCCCCCGTGGAGCAGGAGGGAGGAGGGGGGCTGCGGGGGTGCAGGCGCCCCCTCCTCCCTCAGCACTGCTCGGACTCGATGAAGCCCTCCTTCTCCTGTCCCACCGGCTCCACCTCTGCGTAGGAAGGGTGGCCCGACCCGCGGCGAAACTTCATGGCTGGCCACCTGCTTGGGCGTCTCTGCAAGGGCGGACAGGAGAAGACGTGCGTGAGGACAATGTTTAGGATAAAGGTGAAAGGTCAGGGCTGAGGTTTACCTTTGAGAGCCAGTGTCCGAAATTACTCCCTATTCACTACATAGTGCCCTGTAGTTACCCTTTGCCATTTGATCTGAGTGTCTGTATTCTGAGTGTGTAATTTAAGCGCAATACAGTGGCCCTGCAGTACAGTAATCTGCCCTGCACTGACTGTTTCATTTGAAGAACCCGTGGGTTCCTGAAGAGGTCAAACTTAACTGCATTTCACAGGAGAAAAGCAAAAACCTACGAAGTAAATCCCCCAAAATAAGAATCATTTTGTGTAGAAGATGTTTTCTTTTTTTAATACCCAGAAAATCTAATCATCTTGTTACTCCTTCAATGCATTTCATGATTCATTAATCCAAGACTATAAATGTTATTTGTGTTTGAGTAACATTTACTAAAAGCTGCAGTGTCCAGCGGTTTTACGAAATTATTTAGCCTTTTAAAAAAAAAACTAATCAACAGAACTATAAGGAACAATATAATAATATAATATATATCTTCAGTAGTAACATATAACAGGGCAGGGAAGTTGGAAAGTATTCAGAGACTGATACTGGTTTCAGTCTTTACATGAGATTGGATGATAATAATGCAAATATAGAAGTTCACCGTCCTCATCCTTTAAAAACATAAACTTTAAACGTATCAAAAGGAGATGATAAATGTAAAGAATGCGAAATCCACATGAGGGACTTCCTGTGACTGATAATGACCTTGTACTATTAACAGTGAGAACAACTTTGAACATGAGCAGTTTTGTTTTTTAAAATATGTTTGAACTACACTCTCCAAACAGCACCTACTCATCCTCGGGGAATTCACATTCATTTATTAAGAAAGACTGTGCAGAGAGTTTCATCATCCCCCTCTGAACATCATAATGCATATTTATGAGTCAGGAAATGAAGGATAAAATGCACTGATCCGGTGTGTTTTTGTACAGTGTGTTCTTGCTATTATACTGGAATGTCTGAAGGTTGAGAAAAATGTGTCTTATTAAAAATATACTAAAAGGACTTAGTTTGTACAAATTCCTAACTTATTGACTGTTGACTGAAATTAAAAATATAATAACCCATACATTTTGTATTGATTAAGGTAGTCAGACTTTTCCCCAACAAAGGAACACACATTTTTGAGGATTTAATTTCCCAAAACATGATAACATATCAAACACGTAGAGGATCCAGTTTAATACCTATCCTCAACCTACGGGTCTATAAATTGTTTCAATATTTTTCAGTTTATCCAATTTTTAAGAATATGAACGATTTAGTTCATTAAAAAAGTATCGTGTAAAAAAGTAAAGCGTCTCTACTCACCTCAATGAGGAAGAGGCTGGCTGCAGAGGTCGGGTGATGGTAGACGTACACGGTGACCAGCACACCCGCAACCATGATGAGCATCACCAGGAGGATGCCGAGGACCAGGCCGATGTGCAAAGGGTGTGTGCCTGGCATCCTGTCTGCGGCGCTGTCTGCTGGCATCGCTGAAAAACAACACAAACAGGTAACCTTTTATACAGAGAAACAGAATGTATTTATATATTCCCTCTCAAGTGTTTACTGTGTTTTATATTTCCAGTTTTTTCCTCTTATTTTTATCCCAACTTTACTATGTAGCTACAAATGCTTTTTTATTATTTGTCAGCAAATGCAAAAAAAAAGAGGTGTTGAGCTAAGATCGGCACATTTACATTGACGTGGTTAAATGTCAGTGTTGATTAATGTGCATCATCTAAAATGCAGAGATTCTTTGGATAAAAGCATTCACCAACATGTTTTTCCTGCTGCAGTTCTGTTGTTGACCAGCAGGGGGCACTCATCGTTCATCAATAACCTCCTTTTAGCCAACAGTTTGCTGAATGTCATCACATTGTAAAACTGAAAATACTGACACTTCAACTGCAAATCTTCTTTGCACATGTATGTTGGAAAACATTCATGTTCATGTTCATTTTCAATGGATTTCATTGGGTTTTTGTGTCTAAGGGGACATTTCCTTGACTTTCAGAGCAAATTCAAGGTCCAGGTTTAAGCTGGGTCTTTAGCGCTCTGCGGCATGATCATTATGTGGTCTGTTTAGGTATTCATGAGCAATTTCTTCTCTCCTGCAAGTACGAGTAAGAGTTAATCCCACGCCAAGGTTAGCAGCATATGGTCTTGATAGGAGGAGGAACCAGGCCTACAGATGCTGATAAGGGTCCTACTGTAGCCTCCAGTCGTGGCATTGCAAACTAAAGAGGCTGTTATATAGCGACTACATAATAAGTCTGTCCTTCAGTCAGCCTCGTCTTTAAAAGTACTTTCTCAGATTCACATTCGGAGCTCTCAAAGTCGACCCAGCAGGTGTTTTGAGAGCTCTTTTGAAGATGATGCGAGCTTCCTGTAACCTGTGGGGATTTTATCTGTTTTCATCTGTGGAGGCGCAATTTTCAAACACCAAAAAACAAGATAATTTTACCCTGCAATTTGTCATCTAGGAGAACACACAGGATAAGAATAGAAAAACAAAATAAAAAAGGGAAACTGTGTTTTTGTTACTGGCACGTCCCCACAGCAAAACACTGATCATAGCAGGGGAGAACTAATGAAGTTATTATGGAACAAACAGCAAGGATTCTTCCCTCGTAGCACAGATTTATAGCAGGTTCGGCCCAGATCTATTCACAGATTTCCCCTTCTGTGCCCCGCTGACAACCTCTCCCTGGGCTCCTCCCTGGCTTTAATTAGCAGCTATAGCCACCGCCGAGCTTGTCAGCCAACCGGCCTCTCCCCCGGCTCCCTGCCTCATTGATTTCCAGCACACAGAATAACCGGGTGGTAATCAAACCTGTCCGATGTGTGTGGGCAGTCGCTGTCAGCGTGTGGTGGCCTGAGTCAGTACAGCCATTATGCGTATGGACAATGCTGAGACATCCCTCGAAATAGTTTCACATTACACAAACAAAACAAAACAAAACATTAGATTAGCTCCTTTGTGCTTAATCCAACTGAAGCTGTTTTCAATATGCCATGTGGTGTTGAATGTAGTGCTTTTCATGATGGCTCTCGAGAGTATTCTGTCAGTCAGTGTTACACGTTGCAACTCAGGAGAAAAACAACTTGGCAGAGAAAATGACATTCTCGCTATTGTGCTTAATCCCAATAAACACAGCGCGCCTGTGTTTGATTTCTCTCCCTTTTCTCAGAAAGGCTCGTTCCCTGTGCTCATCTGTCCGAGCTGTAGAGTCCAAAGAGCCATCTCTTGGTCAGCTGGAGGCCCAGACGATGCGACAGGCTGTTAGTCGGGGGTGTTGGTAGGTTAGCAGGGGGCAACTGAGCGGAGATGTAGACACAATGAGAAATCAACAGCCCAGCAGCTAAATAATAACCAGCAGGACGCTAGTGGAGACGGGTCTGCCCAGACCCCCGGAGGAGCGAGGCCAGTTTCATCTGGACTCTTCTGAGGGATACATTTAAACCAATAAGACGGCAGAGACGAGGGCTTCCAAATGTCATTCATACTGGGTCACAGTGGGTTGACACACGACAGCTAAAAATACATACGTCCTCATGTCTGCTTTGTTTTGCCATATTTGTCTTCATAAAATTGTGTTAATGCAGATGTAAGTGCGCTGCATTAACACACAACAACAATGACAAATGTCTACAGTCCTGCCAGCAGCTCTGCCAGGCTGTACTTTAGCATGCTAACTTGTTCACAATGACAATGCTAACAGTCTGATGATAAGCGGGTATAATGTTCACCATACTAGTTTAGCATGTTAGCATGCTAATTATGTAAAGGTGTAAACACAGAACACAGCTGGGGCTGATGTTTTGCAGGTGTTTGGAGATAAACCAAAGATTGATCTAAATATAAATTTGACCTGTTGGTGGCGCTAGAGGAAAAGGCAGTCATTAGGATTCATCCTCTGGGTACCATGAACGTCTGTGCAAAATGTCACAGCAGTCCATTTAATAATGACTGATACGGCTGAGAGTAGTGATTTTTGATCAATAAATATATTGTTTAGTCTGTTAAACACTTGGAAATAGAGAAAATGCCTTTTGTTCAAGGTGACGTCTTCAAATAATTTGAATTCACAATCATATAACAAAGAGAAAAGCAGCAAAACATGTGAAATGTTGCATCCGATGATCAAAATGACTGCAGATTAATTTTATGTTGCAGCTCTAGTTGTTGAGATATTTCATCATTGTTATCAATATTTTTCAGCTCATACTTATGGAAATGTTTACTGACATCTTGCAGCACAATGCAGTGCCACAGTGACTGCACGTCTCCAGCAAACTGCCCCCCTGGATTCATTCTGCATTAGCTTTATCGTCGTGACTGCTCGAACCTGAGGAGACTGAGCAAACACTAATGGACGGCAGAGCTCTTAGACATGCAATAAAATACATTAGAGCTTTAAAGAGAGGACAAATGAGACCAACGGAAACCCAGCCAAGCGGTTCTTTTTGTCCAGCTCTACATTAGTGCTTACAGAGCAGCAGCACCTTTCACTCGCCCGGCTAATGGGTTTTTAGGAAACTAACAATACAAACTGAGCAGACTTATAATTCAGACTCTTTAGAAATGGGCGCCGAGGGTTGGCGGCGTTGAGTAGAAACTCCAGAGAAAGGGCGGGTTTGCTCTTGTGTGTTCCTTATCTCAACACTTAAGATCACTAGCTGTAATCGCCTCAACATTTGTCACAGCCAAGGTCAGAGGACACCTTGGTGTAACTGGCCTCATGAAACAGTTGAAGACATCCGTGATGATTTCGGCTGCCTGGCATGAAGAAGACATTTTAAAACCACTCCGATCACTATCAGATTAATTAAACCTGTATTAATACCAAGCAGTTATTCCAAACTTGGTGTCTAAAATCAATACATCTTTAACTTTCACAGTAGAAATCCACACTTGATACGTTTTCTACTCTCAGTATGATAATCTTAGTGACTTCCTCGCAATTACTTCTTCACCTTGAATAACATCATTGATAGGTATATGTGCTGAAAAAAAATGCCACGCAGAGAGATGTCGTCGCAGCACCAAGAGTGCCGGGGTGATAAGAGACATGCAGCGTTTGTGTAATGAAAGTGTGATAGAAGCCGTGGATTTCCAATTCCTCTAAAGCAGGAAATGAAACGTTTGAGAGGCAATCTCCGGAAAGAAAACTGATAGAGTAGGAAGTCATTTCAGAGTTTGGATGTTTTGCACATATTAGCATGTTGTGCTAAAGCATAAGAGAAACACTGAATTCTCAAGGTGCAGGACAAATGTAGCATTTTCAAATCGCCAATCAATTGCTGTAATATTATTTGTGATGCTTTGATGTAATTGATGTGTATAAATGTGATCACTGGGAAAAAAGCCACTAAGACACTAAAAGGATGCAAATTACATCCAGTGTGCTTGGTGCATTACCCATACTGGGGACATCCAAAAACATCTATTTTGACCACTATTTAATTTTTTTTAATTATAAGTAAGTCCCCTAATTTATGGAAGAGCAATACTAAATTACCTTAAAATAAATAATCCTTCGCCCTTGATGCCACACAGATAGAACTTTTTTGCAAATGGAGACATTGGAAAGAAAAGGCTTCCCAACAGGATTTATGATTAATAATTCAGAAGAAAAATAAAAACTTCATAGAAGAACTTTTCAAATGGACTTCATATGGCATTCATAATGCTCTGTGTGAAACAAACAAAGCCAGAAAGTGTCTCCACTGTGAAAGAACCAACTTACAACCCAAAAGGTTTGAATACTTTTGATACTTCTGCTCAAATTGTAAGATCGCCAGCTTATATAACTAACACAAACATGCAAAACCAGCTACTTAAACAATGTTATAAGTTAAATCTTCCTCCCTCCCGCAATTTTAAAAAATATATAATTTTTTAGTTGAACATTCATACTAGTATTGAATGTTACTAGTACTAGTATTCATACTACATTTAAGGAGCTACCATTACTGTGTATTTTTCTACTTCTGCCTTATAGTACAGACACGTCTTAATGAGAAAATATTATTATATTATATACATGTTTTTTCTGTATTTTGTCTTTGTGGCTTTATTTGAAATATCTAACATAAAGCGTAACTGCACACGACCACAACTACAGGCTGTGTTTTGGGCACACAGCCTCTCCTCTCCGCCCCACCAGTCCAGACACTATAATTGATCGCCGCAACCCACAAAAAGACAGTTAAGCATTATAGTTGGCGGCTGGATAAAGTTTATCAGTCCAGTGAGCCGCACATCTTCCAAAAAGATCAAAAGCCAACCAGGGACCAATACGTCAGGCAGACAAAGAAGCACACACAGCCATAAAAACAGCAGGGACCGGGGGCACAGAGCGACAACAGTGACCGGACGCCACAGCGGTGGAACATGGGGACCTACCTTGGTTGTCTCTGAGATGCAGGACAATCTTGGTATCATCTGTGAGGAAACAAAGACATGTGAGCATCAGACATGATAATCAATATTTCTCTTTGTAGTTCAGACAATATAAACAACTCCCCGAAGGTCCCAAATGAGATTTGAAGCTTCTCTAATTAGTCGACCATCTTCCTTTCAACATAAAATGTACCACTCTTAAAATCTGATTAAAAATGTATGTTTTGAATATAATGGTCCAGCATGCATAATTCAGCGACATAAAACCTGTCTGGGGTTAACTATACATGTGAAATATGGAAATGTAGCGTGACCCACTTCTCCTGGAAGGGTAGCAGACATTTACACACACCATAGCATCCACATTATGCAAATTCGGCACATACACCACCAGATATATTTCACCAAACGATGTAATTCAAAAGGATTTTCTTTTTCAGTTTTCAAAAGAGTGAATGCAAACACATTTAGGTGTTTGAAATGAATCATTAAATGAGATATTGCAGTGTTACCGCACAGAAATGTAGTCAATCCCACACCAGAGTGAGGGTCATGAATATGGAACATCATCGCTGCTAAAAGTGTGTTATAGAAACTTGGGATATAATATCTGTATCTCTTTACTTCACAAAATATCTAGATTCATATCTATGTTCAGATTTATACCAGAAGTGGGTGGGCTATTTTGTTCTGTATTATTTTGATGTACCCACACACACACAGAAACATATTCAATGTATTATTGTATGTAAGTTATTTTCTCTCTTTCTACAACTGCCCATTGGTTTGTTTCGAGACAGTCCCTGACTTCAGCTCACGACTTGTATATAATTGTAAAAATGGGCCGTAGTAACTGATTGGGTCACATGGCATAATTTAAAAAAAAGTGTTGTACATAAAAATAATGTGGCTACAAAAAGATTGAGAAGGCTATTGACTAAAATCTTGACCATTAGTCATGCTCTTTTTGTATTAGACTGGATAGTTGTTGCTAAAACAACCTGGCGACTGGTTGCATCTCCCCTGAAGCAGGAAGTTTAGCTGAATGTCATCTAAAGAAAGTGAGAAAGGACTTTTCAAACTTCACATTTTGGGATTTCTCGCACCCTCGCCCACACAGATACATCTCTGTCTCTTTTGCTTTCTCGCGCTCTCTCGTCCAGCTGCAGGTTTTCCAGCACGACTGCGAGCCGCCGCCCAGTCTTTTCTCTAGCATGACCTTTGACCCCTGCGGCTGAAGAGACCGGCGAGAGTTGAGGAAACTGATCCGATGTACGTGTCAGAAAGTGCGAGGAGTCTCTCTGTGACGGCTACACAACAAATACCACAGAATGACCTCCGGACCTCCTGGACACACACACACACACACACACACGCACGCACACACTTTATTTCTCTGTTAGTAAGCTCACCATAAACCTGGTTTGATCTGTAGGATTACTCGTCGTGTTTTGACTCACAGTTGGACAGTTTTTCCACTCCTCCCTAAACTCACTGCGCGCACCCTCATCACAGCGGCTCATCCAGTACCCCGACTGCGATGGAGCGTCTATTTAAACCCAACAAGATGATTAATGGAGGTGCGACGGAGAAAAGGTCGACTGCTGAAAGCAAATATTTTTTGGGTGAGAATGATATAATGGGTAACCCAGGCTTGAATGTAGAAAGCCTAAAAAAACTCAACAATAGATGAAAAATACCATCAACAAGATAACAGAGTGGAATAATACTGCAGACTCTGCGCTCTTACACAACTATGGAGTCTATCTGAAGTTATTTAGTTCATGAAAATCACATTTTCAGGAACATCTTTGAGGATTTAGTTGTTTTGGAAGAATATGATTATAAAACTTAATAGTCAGTAAGTGAACTTGATACTAAGTGCTTTAAGAGAAGTCAGGGAAGATGGACAGGATGGGAAAAACATCCAAAAATGAACCAATAATATGAAATTGAGAAATTGCCAAAGACACCAGCGTTATTACTTTTCATTATTTACAAGCAATGAAGGACATTCTCGCCTCACACTTCAGCCACATTTACCATGTTTATCTTGTAAGACTTGTCAAAGACACACTTTCATCAATCTGTGATCTGATTTCAATCAAATATGCAGTTGAAGCCACGAGTCCCTCAGTGCCTCACCTACTCTGCAGACGGTGTCTCATGTTCTTAAAAAGTAAATTCATTCATCACACTAATGAGAGTGAATTAAATGATTGTTTGTCCTTCAGCTCAATGAGCCTGTTGTATCACATACAGTTAACAAAAGACAGGCACAGGACAGGATGTGTGGGATTATTGTATTGATTATATACACAGTCTTTCAGTTGATGGCAGCAGGTGAGTGGCTCCCTTCTATCATTTTGACTCAACACCACCACATCTGGAGCTGATTAACATTAATTGGTTGTTTACTTAAAGAAATTGCTCAAAAGCCATGAAAATGGAAATGGGCTGAAAAGTGGCACCATAAATTCAGCCAACTCATAACTCTCGCGTGTCTATTAACAAGGGGAAAAAAGAAAAGAAATGGAAGTAAACAAACTTTAAAGGACACCTTGGACGGTTTCCTATCATCAGCAGAAGAATCCTGTCTGCTCCTTTCAAAGAGGGATTTGCATTAGATAACTGAGATTATGCTGCAGTACGGTCCGGGTTAGCCTCCCGCTGGGGTGCAGTGAAACATGTGCTCAATACTTCACACTGTAATATCAAAGGAGCCCCCCCCCCACACACACACACCTCCAACTTTGACGGAAAATACTGTCAGTGCAAGAAGCTGAACTGAAGCGCAGAAGATGTATTTTATTTTTGAATGTCTACTGTAAATGCCTTTTTTTAGGAGATAAGCGTGAAAACACCACTATCTCATATACATAATAATGTATGTGCAAACATGCAAAACAAGCTACTTTAACAAAATTATACGTTTCCTTTTCACTGAAGATTTGTAGTCAGATTTGAAGAATATGTTGTTGTTTTTTTGTTTGTTTGTTTCTTCTATACTAGTTGGCACTTTTAAGCATAAGGCAGGCAGTTTTATATATTTTGTTATATTTCTCATTTTCTCTAAAAATCCCAAATAAAAAGTCATGGGACCCGACGAGAGACTAAATGTAAAATGAGACCTTGAAAGAGAGAGAGAGAGAGAGAGAGAGAGAGAGAGAGAGAGAGAGAGAGAGAGAGAGAGAGAGAGAG
>JAVQJL010007706.1:0-28775 GCA_036024295.1 Nannoperca obscura
GTAAATAATTGGGTGCTACCACTTCATCAGTTTTCTGAGGGGAATTCCTACATACAATCCCTGCAACTTAGACAATAGACTTCCTACATCTCCCCCGCACAAATGGACCGTCCCAAATAGTGAAGCACAGTTGCGTGTAAGACAGGTGACAGGTACCCACAGGAAACAGGAAACAGGAAACAGGGCAAAGTAAAGCCTGCAGCCCCTACTTACAAAGAGGGGAGGGTATGTTGATGTCTACCAATAAGAGGGGAGGGTATGTTGATGCCAACCAATAAGATGGAAGCCTTAAGGTCCAAACGTTAAAGACGTTAAAAATGAACGTCTTAACACGTTCATTTTTAACGTCTTAAGACGCACGTCAAAGTAGAGGTTTTGGTCCATTTGGCCTTCCATACTAAGGACACTGGGGTCATGTCCTCTTTAATTCTCTTGGAAATGTGGGAGTTTTAGCCAGAGGCTGCATTCAAAGAAGTTTCAGTCAAATCTATGGTTTCAGCAACCAGGGGAGAGTTTACAGAACATTCTACATTAAAAGATGGCAGATGTTTTTATAGGCAGAATCTATTTTCAAAACTCAATGTATTATCAATATTGCTCATTTAAAAAAAAACATCCACCCATTATCTATACCCACATACTGTATATAAAATAATAAATAAATACACTTTATAGACAGTCAATTGAATAAAACAGCGATAAGTCCAAATTTAAACATTTTAGAATTTTCTGGGGGGAAGGGGGTACAACTCATGACCTCGGTGATCCTGGATATGACCCAAGACAGAGGTGAGTTTGGAATCACATGTTGATTTGCAGGTCGCTGTCTACGCATGTCATATGGGACGTGTAATAAAGAGAGGAGTCAGCACGGCGCCTGTCATCAAACAGAGACGATGGGAGATCGAAGTAGCGCGCGGATCTTTGCGTCCTCTTGAGTGTCTTCATCGTTGCCAGGACGACCAAAGGGGCTGACCCCGGCCACGTGACAATTGCAGGCTGGCCGCGCCCCCGCCGCTACTGCTCCTGTTGTAGTGTGTGTCTGCTACCTCGCACACAGTTTGGCTGTGGTCGGCCCGAGCAGACAGCATCTCTTGACGTCTGGGGAGAGGAAAACAGAGACAGGTAGCTTAGTTCGGGAATGAAAGATGGAGCTCTCGGCGGTGGGAGATCGCGTTTTCGCCGCGGAAGCCATACTGAAACGCCGCGTTCGTAAGGTGAGCTACAGCCGCCGCCGTCCCGCGTGTTTTGACTTCCCGCAGATGTTGGCCGCGGTCAGCGCGTCGCTGCTCCGGTCCATAGGCTCGGGGCTGTCTTCTTTCGCCTATGCAATGCTATGGAGGCCTTGTGGTTTGCGGATGCCTCTACTTTGCTAGCCAAAGCTAGCTAAAAGCTAACCAGTGAGGCAATCAGTCACGGCTCGTATATTCAGGCATTAGCAGGGCAATAAAAACAGCGACACAAAGAAGGGACTAGCTGCAGAACAGCCGCTGGGACGAGGGCTGTGCTATGAAATGGATGGGCCCGATTTCTCTGCCAGCTAATGGTAGCTAAAGCTATACGGGCACAATCTGCATTCTACAGCCTGTTGTGGAAGAGGTGTATGTAGCACCCACACTAAAGGCTGCGGAGACTACTGCTTGCTTCTGCAGCTTGTGAAGATGATTTAATTAACATTAGTCCTTGCACTCATACTGTTGATGAGAAAATAATCTCATCAGCCACAGTCGAAGTACTTCTGCTAGTTCCTCAGAGTTTTGTCAGTCCACTATGGTTTGTATAGTTGAACAAAACCCTATAAATCATGGTAGGGTGTCAATCTTAAGTGGCTGCTGTACACAGTTAGCCAGCAGTCCCACCAGGCCTCCAGTTACTTCTGAATTGCCTGCTAGAACTTCGTACTTGCACTCCTTGTACTGAGATGTAAGTAATCCAAGCACTTGCACAATATCAGAAATACCATATTTAAGTTAAAGATTAGCTCCTCACAAAGCTGTTGTTGAGTGACTCATCCTTTTTTAAATGGATTTCCTATGATGTTCATATCATCGTTTGATGTTACTTTCATGCAAAAAACATTGTAGAAATGTATGATGCCCAATGTTAACAATATGTTTATTATTGAGAATTGATGGGATTGTTGAGAGCCAGGTTAAGCTCACATTAAGATGAGAACACTGAAGCCTCCCCACTCAGAAATCCCTACAACACTACAACAAGTACCATTTCTTCATTGAGACATAATCAAATTCAAATATGAAATTTGCCAGACTATTATAGACCCTGACAAGGAGGCAGCAGGACTGAAACTTGATTAAATTAATAAAATCAAATGTTGCATTGCATGAGAAGCATTGTTCTGCATTTTCTATAAAGGACACAACAAAATCCCAATAATCCCCAAATGTAGATTAACATAAGACTAAAGACTGAACAGCCAAAAGGAATCTGCTGCAAGTGAGTTCCAGATTTAAGGGATTTTTTAAAAATCTCGTCCCTGTTGTCATGTACAAGCTGTTTTAGTTAATCCACCATCTGTCTGTTTCTTGCAGGGACAACTGGAATACCTGGTAAAATGGAAAGGATGGGCAATGAAGTAAGTGACTGAAATGAAAATTGACAACCCTCAGCCTCTGAGGCATTTGTGTTGTGCTGTTTTTAATGCACTTACATTAAACGGAAAATGTGGATTAAATCTTCTTCTGTGCTAAATAGTTTCCTTTGCTGTGTGTTTTCTTCATGTTGCTCCATCTTTGTTTAGGCACAGCACTTGGGAGCCAGAGGAGAATATTCTGGATGACAGGCTGATAATGGGCTTTGAGCAAAAGTGAGTAACGCCAGTACATAGTGGGGGTACATACCCCATTGTGCAAAATATTATTCTTGTTTTGAACTATGTGCTTTGTCTGTGATTGTCTGCTGGGATTCTGGCTCCTAACTTCAAATGTTTAAAGCTTGTTTATTTAGTTTGTTTCAGATCTAAATCTTAATTTTACACATTGTCATGTCCTTACATGATTTAAACTTGCATGTACCTTACTGTAAGTGCTTGTGCTTGCTTCTGTGAGTACCTCATCTGTTAGTGTCTTTACAGACCTCCTCTTCTGTTCCTGATTGTAAAAGTTCTTTATTCTGCAGCCAAGCAACTGTGCTGCTCACAGAGTAGATGTTTACTGTAAACTAAAATGAACGCCATAAAACGGACAAACTTGAAAGACCATGGCTTCAAATGTTCCCTATGCCCGACTGCTTTACTTTCTCACACACACACAGTTTTCATCACTGTCTCCCTTTTTTATATTTACACTCGTTTTATTTTTTTTATTTTTTTTAGAGTGGCTTTACTTTTGTGAGCTGTATTGTTGTAACTGTCGTTTCCTTTTTTATAGGGAACGGGAAAGGGAATTGCACGGGCCGAAGAAAAGGGGGCCAAAACCCAAAAACTTAGTCATGAAGGTACAGTTTTTGATGCAGCACATCGGCTGTGATTGAAGTCAGTCATGCAAAGCTGAAAAACAAGCAGTGATACACAATGAGCATATATTTTGAATTTATCTTGAAGTTTATAACACAAATCTCTCACATACCAGTAACTCTAGCCATGATTTAGTGATCATCTTGATCTTCTCAGGTTCTGTTGCTGAGGTAGCAGCACGTTACAGATAAGTGGAAAGTTCTGCTTGTGATAAAGTAAGAACAAGGTCAATCCACTTGAAGCAGATTTTCTTGCTTGTTTGAAGTCAATTTTAATTATTGTACTTAAAATATGCAACACTGTTGGAAACACACAGTGTGTACAACATCTATTCTGTGCTTTTCTCATTTTTACAAATCAAGTTGGAGCAGACAGAGCAGTCAGATAGATGTTAAAGCCGACGACCTTTGGGCACAGAAAAGTGCTCTCTGAAGTTTAACTGTCTGTCAGGACACACCACAGTTCTCAGTCTTAATAAGAACTGTAGTTTGCATTGCAACATTTTTTGGGCCATTTGGAGTGGCAATAACAACCAAAGGGATAACAGAGATATCTCTGCATTACACAAGTTGTTATTTTAATCACAAATAGTTAATCAGTATCTGTTAAAGCAGAACTTTCTGATTAGGTGTTAAGGGCAATTAAACACTGCTTAATATTCCCACTAAGCATTGATTTGGAGAATTCCAAGTAAAGAAAATATTTATATGTCTAGGTTCAACCTGGGATACATTTAGTTGGAAGGAGACCATGGAGCGGGTCCTCCTTACTACACAATACACTGTAGTTATTGCAAAACTGAAGCAAAAAAACTTTTAACCAAATTTGAAAGTTAGACTTAGTTTTTTACCTGCAAAACACCAAAACCACACAAAGTGGGTTTTGTGCAACTTACATTTTCAATTTGTCAGTACAGATTGTGATGAAGGAGGCAGATTTTCTGCAAGAATTGCTTTAATTCTTTATCACTTCCCTCAGGCTCGTTCTCAGAAAGGAGGGACCACCAGCCGAGCCTCAAACGCCCGCCAGACTGCATCACGCTCCTCTTTGTCCACTTCTAGCCGAGCAACTCCTTCCTCCTCCGCCTCACCTCATCATTCAGCATCTTCGGCCACTTCCTCAACAGTGGCCCCCTCTCCTAAACTCAATTCCCTCGCAGCCACCCACAAGCTGAAGAAAGACATTCACCGTTGCCACAGGATGTCCAGGCGCCCTCTGCCCCGCTCAGACCCCATGGCGTCTGCGTTCTCCAACCCCGGTGGCTTCCCCTCCCGCCCTCACGCCTCCCCCTTCTCCGAGACCGTCCGCATCCTCAACCGTAGAGTCAAACCCCGGGAGGTCAAGAGAGGTCGGATCATCCTCAACCTGAAGGTCATTGACAAGCCAGGTAGGGGTGGCACAGCTGCAGGCGGCAGGAATATTACAGCAGGACGCCAAAACATCCCTTCACGGAATCGCATCATTGGGAAGAAGGGAGAGGCACCCTATAGGCCTTTTCAGCCCCCTCTGAAGATGCTGGGGTTCCCAATGTACGGGAAGCCATTTGGGCTGCAATGTGGAGGCCCTGTGCCCTTTCACCCCCACCCAGGGTCATGCTCCAGCAGTGGGGCCAGGGACACCCACCCCACTTCCTCCCCGTACCAGTCACCTCCTTCTCCTTCCAGCTCCAGCGGCTCTGAAGGAAAATCTCCCACTAATGCCTCAGCTGCTGAGTCCCAGCCCTCCACAGGAGCCTCATCTTCCAGCAAGGGTCCCAGGTCCAGTAAGCCCCACACAGAGACCCCGAAGGGCCCGAGTGCCAAGCCGCCTGCTCCTGCACCATCCTCGGATGCAGACCCTGTGGCGTCGGCATCTCCCTTCCTCCCATCCTCACCCTGTTCTTCTTTAGAAGATGAGGAGGAGGAGGGTGCCCTGGACCGTTCGGTGTCCTCAGAGGGAGGGAGGAAAAATCCTCGCCAACGCAGGGCTAAACGCCCCCTGCCTGCCGCCCCTTCCTCTGTCACCCCTGGGGACCAAAGCTCTGCCCCCGCTGAAACCCAAAGGGTGCCGGCTGAGGGAGACCCCGACTGGCACCCTGAAATGGCGCCAAGCTGCAAGGATGTGGTGGTCACTGACGTCACCACCAACCTTGTCACCGTCACCATTAAAGAGTTTCCCTCCCCTGCCTCCTGCCCTTCCTCGCCCTCCGCTAGCCCTGAAGAAGCCTCCTCCCCTCCCCCCAGCACCACCTCTGATGACCCCTCTCCACCCAAGCCATAGGAGATCAGATGTTATGAAGTCGATTGCCATTGATGAAAAAATATCATGCCAGTGTTGCCACTTCAGCCCCCTCCTACCTTTTCCTTAAAGGTGTGTCCATATTTCTGTAACCATTAATGAAATGTAATGTAACTGTAGCCCAGCCATTGACTAGTAAAATAAGAGCATATTTTTTTGAAGAAGTGTATAAATTTGAAAAAGGGCAGCTAATATGCCCGTCTTGTCACTTAAATTGCCATATTTTGTCAACTTGCACAGCACTGACTTTTTTAAGCAGACTTGGATGGAAATGTTATTTGTTTTCTTTCACTTGCTTCAGACATGCTGAGTTCAGCTTGTTTGGTGTAATTAAAAAAAAAAAAGTGGAGCACTCACCCATCTGGTGTGTGGGGTGAGCTTTTTATCAAGCACGGTTGGTGTATGTAAAAGAAACAAATTTTATTTTGATCCAGGCTCCGCTGTGAAGGCTGTTATTGATGGCCTTCAAGTGTAAGGCCAATCCCCCCCGTCCCCCAGCTTGGAAGTCCAGCTTGTTAATGATATGTGATGTGTTTTTGCACTTAACACAGTTGGACTCATATATTGCATCAATACAGCGAGGTAAATGCAATGCACTTGACTGCATCGAAAAACGACCTATTTTATGTAGTTCATCCATTTTTCAAGGCCTTTTCCTCCTGCTCTCTTGAACGCACATGCATATACACTAGAAGTAAGTATTTATATGCACGCACAACCTCAAAAGAATATACAAAAACAATAGTTTTTAAGTTATTGCTGTCCTTGCTGTCTTTCCCTGCTTGCCTTGTTTTCTCACAAAACCCACTACCTTCTTTAACTCTGACGTCCACCAAGACTTTTAAATGACCGGCAGTTAGTTCAAGTTTTTCTTTATGCCAGATTTGCGCCAGATAACTTCGCAACCCGTCGAGGTCTAGAAGGTCCATGAGCTGAACACAGGTCAGGCTGAAGCCATCAACCAAATGCAGCTAAAAATAGCAGTTGTCTCCAAGCAGCTTTGGCTTGTAAAAATCAATAGCGACTGGTAGGTTTGTCTGTTGGTCCACTTAAGCAGGTAGAGCGAACCACTTTACACACTGCTTTGTTCTTTCGGATGTTGCTGGTCAGTCTTTTAGCCAATGGTGCTTTTTTTAGCATGTTCTCAAGTTTCAATAGAAGTGGTTCATGTAGCATGGTTCAGTCTCCAGCTGCTACACATGCCGGGCTAGAGGAACCAAACCAGGCCGAGACAATGCCAGGAATTTTGAGGACAAAGGTTGCTGTCCTTTTTTGTGTCAACTTATTCACAAACTTTACCGTCAGGCATGGTAATGGGTTACTGTGCCAGTTTTTTTTGGATGTCCTATAAACAGAAATGCAATCTTTACACCTGTTAATGGAATTTTTCTGGAACCATTTTTTGAACTATGTGGACACCACTTCAGCTTTTCTGTGTACTAAAGAATGTTTTCTCTAGTTAAGAACAACATACCATTTTTTGTTGTTAGTTTGCATTTGCACCACCAATAGGAACATTGTCATTGAACATTGTAAGCCAGCCAGCGGTTGGGGTAGCTACGTCACTTCTGTGCGATGTACAACAACAGCTACAACTGTCGGCCCATTTGTCCGTGTTTTGGTCCATTCTTTAAGGCTACCGTTACGATCGGTTTACACAGCTAACATTTTACATGCTTTCTAAAGTGGTGGTTTCCGGCGCTGCATTGGCTCATGCATTTGACCAGTCACAATACACTTTTGTTATTCAAGGTTCCTCTTGAGCTAGGAGAGTAGCTGCTCTGAAGTAGGAGCTAATAAAGCCCCTAAAAATGGCGATCTAAGAATTGGGATTGTTCTTGCAGTTCTTAGAACTGTGAAAAAGTTCTCCAGTCCTTTTATCACCTATGTCAACCAATCTATCCAGTGGAAAAAATCAAGATGTTAACTTCTTATCAAACCTCAGTTGAAACTGCGATTGATTGTCATCATCTTCCGTTTGAAGTAACATGCAGGTTTGTCTTTCAAAGCTCAGCCAGCAGGTTTGCCACTAGCCAATCATTGCTCACCCTGAAGCAAAATGCACTTCACATTGTGTTTCAGCCACAACTCATGAAAAACGTCCTCTCTTGCTGCTGGTTTCTCTAGTAGGAAAATCACATCAAGACAAGTGATCTTTTGTCTGGCTGATAAATGTATCTACTCTGTACTTCTTCAGATGCTTCATTTTTACTGTCCCAGTTGAACAAGTCTTTAGTTTACCAAGGCGAAAACCTACGACCCAGGACCTTTTTTTTCTGACCAGAGAGCAAGGGGTGTTTTCTCCAAATAAATCCGGTGTACCGTCTTTCAGTGGCATCAAGTGTGTCCAGGTAGTCTGGTGGATAGAAAAAAAGCTTGATTGCAGAAGGTGTGATCCATCGCCCACTTGTTCTTGACTGCGAACCTCAAGTGCACCTGAAATACTTAAAATAAAAAAACTAGGCCCTTTATACACACCCTTTTTTGGTGCTGCCTGCTCTTTCTAGACCTTTCCAGACCTTGGCTCTGACTGTGGTGTACCTGTATGTTACAATATTTAAAACTCTGACGCATGTGTTGCCTTATAGCTGCTCTGTTCAACCCCAGCTGCACTCCAATTGACGTTTACCTCGTCTTACTCAGCTCTTACATGCTAAATAAAATAGAATTCATAGTTCCTTAACTGCCATGACTTTGGTGGTATGGATGAAGAATTACAATCTCGCAAACAGTAATAACCTTGATAAGCTTCTGATGTCTCATTTTCCAAAGTCAAATGTCTTTGTTAAAATAGACGAGGAAGATGTCGCTTCCTCTCCTGTCATGTACTGGATGGTTGTAGTTGTTGTCGATACTGTTTCAATACTCTCATAGGTTACACGTGGAAGGATTTATTCCAAAACGACACATCCATTATATGAAGAAAAAAAGTTAACTACTCTTACGTAATAGTCTCTAGCTTAAATTCAAATTGAGGTACTTTTAAAAAGGACAGTGCTTAACTTAAATCTTTATTTGACTAAATGAAAGCAGACAGTCCTCTTACTTTTTCCACAACCAGATGAAGGATTATATTCTTCTCCAAATGGATATATCGTGATTTGGAATAGATTTTTTCATCTCTACTATATCTTTGATATCTTTAAGTGGTGGATAGAAGTGACTTGCAGTTGGTAGATTTGTATGGTATTAGGCTGCTAGGCAATGTTTCCAACAGTTGATAGCAATGTTTTTCTTTTTTCCTTTCTAATATGGGGTAGCACAACTCAACTTAGTGGCCTATCTTTCAACCAAATAGGGCTCGTGATTTTATTATTTTACATTTTTTAATCCTTTTTTCCACATACAGAATTGTTTTACATTTATGTGATGTCATTTGAAGTGCTAGATTTATTTGGCACTAATTGGTAAAAAAAAAAGAGAAAGAGGAAGGATCCTTGTTTAAATGTATCGATGAAGTTGCTTAATGAATTGAAAATTGTGCTTTTTAAGCCTTTTTTTCCTCCTTTGTACTGTAATACTTTTTTTGAAATATGCATAATAATGTTAATGTGATGCTGTTTATTTGAATGCCATTTTTAATAGTCCAATTTGGGTTTGACCAGAAGGCAAACTGACTGCTTTTAATGTGTCTAGACTGCGGTTTTGTCTGGTTTAATGCTAATATGAATTATGTACATTGTATTGATGGTAATGGTGAGGAGGTGAAGGATAATGACGACATTGTAATGTATCTGAACTTCTGAAGCATGTTTTGCAAACCCTTATTGTACAGATTATGTATTCAGTGTCATGTTACCTGTTACTATTGTTGCTTTGTGTATGTTTCTTGTACAAGGCTTTTAATTAAAAGCTCTTCAAAAAGCAGCTTGCCTCATACTTTTTCAGCTGTCTCATATTTGATGCCTCTGTGTAGACTTTTTTTGGATGTATGGTTGAGGGGTGGGCTGCAGGTTAAAGGAACTGACGAGTGCCCAAGATGCCCTAACCTCATCAAGTTTGCGGACGACACCACCGTGGTGGGTCTCATCAGCATTGATGATGAGACAGACTACAGGACTGAGTTGAGCCGCCTGGCCTCGTGGTGCAGACACAACAATCTCTCTCTGAACGTCGAGAAGATGAAGGAGATTGTTGTGGACTTCAGGAGAGTACGCCCCCAGCATGCTCCTCTGACCACCATGTTGCGGTGGAGAGAGTGAGCAGCACCAAGTTCCTGGGTGTGCACATCACAGAGGACCTCTCCTGGACGAACACCACATCACTGGCCAAAAAAGCCAACCAGCGCCTCTACTTCCTCCGCAAGCTGAGAAGAGCTAGAGCCCCAACAGCCATCATGTGCATCTTTTATAGAGGCACCACTGAAGCATCCTCATCAGCTGCATCACTGTGTGGTACGGTGCCTGCACCACCACCTGTCAGAAGAACCTCCAGCGCATTGTGAGGGCAGCTGAGAAGATCATCGGTGCCCCTCTCCCCTTTCTCCAAGACATTTACAGCACACGCCTCTCTCGAAAAAGCCATTTGCATTGCAAAGGACCCCACCCACCCGTCACAGAGCCTCTTTAGCCTGCTGCAATCAGAAAGGAGACTGCAGAGCCTGCGAGCCAGAACCAGCAGACTGGACAGCTTCCTTCACCAGGCTGGCTGTCAGGATGCTGAACTCTCTCCCTGCTCTGCGCCCCCTCCCCCCATCAGCACTCTGAAACCTTCATGTGTGTACAAGCACACATTCCCATTCCCTTTAACCAGTCAATAAGATGATTGTCATTGTGTAGTGAAAGAATAAGTAAATACAAAAATGTGCATCAAAATACAGACACTGTATGTCTCTTTATGCCAGGTCTTTTTATTGTATGTTCTTTAGGTGACTATATTTCTATATTTTTATATTGGTTATATTCAGTTGTGTATGCACTGAGGGATTGAGAGTAATGATATTTCAATCCTCTATATGTCCTGTACATGCTAAAGAATTGACAATAAAACCTGAAACTTGAAACTATCAGTCTGAACACACCATAAGTCAAAGATACAAGAAGAGACATGAGGACATTATACCTTATACTTGGCACTGCTGACCATGAGGCTGCCTTCCCGCAGCCAGCTGACCGAGGGTTTGGGGTTGCCGAAGGCTGTGCAGGTCAATGTGATGCTACCCCCCTCCTTGGCCTCTACGTACTGAGGTGGTGTATCTGTGAATGTGGGGGGGGCTGAAGAGTCAGACGATGTGGAGAAGATTGAAGAAAAAGAAAAAAAGAGGACATGTTAAAAACATTTTTAAAGGATAGAGCATAGGTAGAACAAAACGTTTTCTAGTTTTGACCCAATATAAACTGGATCAGTTGCATAATGTTAGCAGCGACTAACAGCATTAATCTGACAATGACAACTCTTACTAAAACAATGCAGTACATAGATTCCTTTGAAGTATACTTTTTCAGTAATAAGGTTAACAGTCATCTTAGATCTCAGCTTTCCCAACGTTTACTGAGCCCCTATACAATATTCCCTTCATATATTTCTGTCGCTAACAGTTACAATCAGTACAACTATGAAGCTAAGACACATTTTTGTTTAGGAAAATATGGCTTCATTATTCACATATTTATAAACCAAATGATTTGGTTATCAGTGTGCAAATATTACCAGTAATAAATATGCTTTGCTTGGTTCAGTTTAGTTCAATTCAAAACTTGTTTTGCACTCTGGTTTATTATTAATCACTGATGATAGAACTGCCACTGCAACCATGCTGCACAGTGAGTGAGCATTACTCACTGCTTCCTAAGCACCAGGCAAAATTCCACAAATGAAGACAAAACTGCACTGGTAGCTAAATCTAGCCTTTTTAACATACATAAAATATGTATTTTTGTAACAAATACTGTTATATTATGGTTGCCAGACGACACTTATGTCTTGATGAACATGCATGACAATGTGCCTGCTTGAAGTTTATCACAAGGGCCTGTTTCTAAGATTGAATGACCTAACTTATCTCATTATAGAGATATTACAGTATTTTTTGAACTTTTCAACAACATATGTGTATTGTCGTCTTACAGACATGGCATCTAATATCACATAACATCGTTAATTTCATTGTTTTCCTGCTATGTGCTTTATATTCCTTAAGTCAGTGATCATGAATGTAGCACAGATGTTTTCTACTTGCATAGAACTTTAGCAAGAATCTTGATGACAGAAATCTTCTCATTCCTCCAGTAAAGTGTAAATAATAGCAGGTGACTGGCCACTCTAACAAGATACCAAGAGACCACTCCAAATAAAACATGTGTGTCAACCTTAACCTGGCTTTGCCTTTTCTGTTGCTTGCATATTTCCACAATTTTAGATTTGCACCAGTGCAGAAAATAAGCAGATGGAAGCCAATTAGCAATGGAATGCTTGTCAGAGGGAGGAGGGAGAGCTAAGGAATGAACTTGAAATGCTTTTACACCTGGTGCTGTGAGTGCTCATACACTAAGAGAGCACGCTCATGCATTTATATCCAAACACAAACTCACAAAGCCGTAATGTTTGTAGTTTTAAACACCTATGCGAAGGTGTATCAGCCCCTGGAAAAATCCTCTGCCACAAAGGAAGCGACAGGTCTGACATTTTCACAAGCAGCTACAGCCTTTTTCCTAATGAAAAAAAGAACTTGTTCTTTTGTTTCTTCAAGTCTAGGAGTTCAATGAAGTTGGAGTTGCAAAGAGTTTTTTGTCTAATTCTGTATTCCAAATGTTTCCATTTATAATCAGACCTCAATTGTATGCACATATTGAATCAATTGAGTGTGATTCTTTTTAAAGATAGGTACTCATGTCCCAAGCATGCTGCATTTTATAAATCCATTTAAAAAAATCCTCTTTAGCTCAGAGGCCTTCTAGATTATGAGGAGAGATGATCACACAAGACAACTGGCACATCTTCCTACCACAACATGCTAATGCTGTGTTTTCTAACTACCCCAGCCTCATTTGACATGAACCAACCCCATGCAATGTACACACATGCTGATATCATTGTCAGTGATTCAATACAGATTTTGTTCAGTCATAATTCCTGTTTTGATATTCTCAGTCTAATCACCTTAGGACTGAAGCTGATCTGCTTACATGTGTAATCCTGTAGCCTCTCAACTGCTACCATGTCATTCCATCTGCAGCCATAAGCCAGGCCATAGTGCTAATTCCACGCCCCATGCTTTGCCCCGCAACAGAGATGGTGACAATAAAAGCACTCCAACCATGTAAATTATGATTTTGATATTTGTCTCTATTAATCCAATGAATATTTTGATCAAAAGTAAGAAAACTACAAATGTGATGTCAAAATGTCAAAATGTAGTTTGTCTACAGACCAGGGTGTTTATTTGATCTTATTTTGTCTATTTTTCATTTTTATCATCTTTTTTCATATTTGAGTCTTTAAATACAAACTGCATACATTAAACAATATTTCAGAAGTTTTTATATTGAAGAGAAACTATTTTAGTGCACTATGAAAATCTGTTTGCAGAGCCTTTATCATTTGTCAAAGTTACATTATTGTCATGTGAACAGCAAGTACTATTTTTATAACTCTCCTCAGTGGTGCACTCAAGGACACTCCCAATAATTGATAGCCAGCTTTCACAAATCATTTTATTCAGAAGCTACGTTGCTAGTTCATCAAAACCCATTTTTATAGAATTGATTTTATGTGATTTCCTTTTTGATTGTTATTGTTTTAAATTATTTTTATTTGTATTTATTGATCTTTTTTTAATTTATTATTTATGTTTTTTATCTGAAATGAGTGAAAACCTGTGGTTCCCATGAAAATTGTTGGAAGAAATGGAAAATATTGGTTACAGTGTATGTAGTGTATCTGTTTTAGCTGAGTGGAATTCAAGAGAAACTGATGAGATTTTCCAATCCTGTACTGTGTGCAGGTTGACATTGACCATAAGTCATTCTGGACTGCATCCTGTCATGCAAAATCTGCAGGTAATGAGATGTGATTCATAAATCTACCATGGCAGTGATATTCATCATGGGGTCAGGATACCATTGACCTTTTCTGAGCAGTGGCATCTGTGACAGGCAATAAAATGTTAGTGCTAACTGTGCTCCATTGCAGCACTGGCATAGAAGAAACATGATAAATACCATAAAGCAGGGGTATTCAATTAAAATTCAAAGTGATCCAGCTAGAGAAAACGTCCTCAGCAAAGGTCTGGATCATAATGTCTAATTTGCATTATGATTCAGTGCCATATATAGTAAAGTAGCCTAGTTGTATGTAATCAACAACTGACTGACTAATCTAATAAAGAAAATATAATTCCAAAATATTTCAGCAATATTTATTGTTAGTTTTCACATTGAATTGTAGGTATTATAAATAATAAGTACTCTAATGATAAATACATGTTATTTTCTCATTTCAGTTAATATAAGGGCTACATTAAAAAATAAAATACATAACAGAGAGCTTTTGAAAAATATGCATCTTAAAATAAAGTGCAAAAAAATTGTAACTTGAGTTTTCCTTTTTGTTCTTTTTTGTTAACTCAGTTGTCGCTATCTACTTTTTTTTTTTTTAGAGCATGTGAAATTACTTTTCTCTGACTGTCTCTCATCTCTCCCCTGTGTGTGTGTGTATTGTATATAAGTAATTTCATGCAATTTTTAGCAGAATGTGCAGATGTGATTGGTTGGAGTAGCATCACGTGAGATGATTTACAACACATGCAATTGGTCCGTGAGTTTCCTGGGCTACCTGTGCCATAAATGCTAGAAAAGCTGGACTGATTAAAATAGAATCAATTCATTAAAATGTAATAATTTAGATTAATAGGTCTGGTGTTCGTTATAGTTCTGGGTCCTCTTGCATTTAAAGCTTTCACAGGTTGGCCGCTGTAGTAGCAAGTCTACACAGGTGCAGCTCTGTGTGGCTATTGCCTGCTGTGATGACGCAGTGAAAACATGTAAGTTCAAGAGATGGCATGGCACAAAAACCCATGGAAAAATATCTGAATCAGTTTTTAGAGAATGAACATGTTTATTTCTTTTTCCTTTTACTCAAAAACCTCAACCTGTGTTGAGATTGGATTGTATATTGACAATTGCAGGGATGATGGTTTGCATTTTTAACTAAACTTACTATCAGATGTTATACAATAGGTTATAAAAAATCTCTAGAATATGCACCTTAGTTTGCATTTAGAGATGTTTGTGGTCTGCCCGCTGAGCCTTGTTAATTGTAATGAGTGACGAGAGAATTTTAAATCCTTAATTACAAACACAATGCAGCGGTCTGCAACATTCTGAAACCTGACTGATTTTGTGACCAGATGAGACAATGTATCGTTTCCAATGTAACATCTTTCTACCTCATCATGACTTTTTTTTTGCTGGATATAATTTGTAGGGTCTAAAAATATGGACTTATCTCAGTACATTTTAAGGCTTGTGTCATACAGACACAGCTGTTCCTCAAACAAACTGATGAGGTGATCCTCTCTAAATCTGCCATTTTGACCAGCTGACAGTTTGTAACTGACTTGACCAACTGACTTCACTACGAGCTGATTGGCTGTTGGAACAGGTGACCTGCCTTACATTCTAAAACCAGCCATCAGTCGGCTTGAGTCGAGCTGAGATGGGGCAGTTCGCACCACTGCAACTTTTCCCTGCAAAGTTTTGTCTCATCATGAATCTTTGGTGTCGGCAATCTCAAGTAACCATGCTTGGAGGATATAAAAATAGGAACGATCCCCCAACTTTAGTATGTGTTTGTATTGCAAATGCCAAACATGAGAGAGCAAAGGGAAACATTAGGAAAGTAAAAAGACAGAGAGATAGAAAGGCAAAGAAAAAGAAGGGGAAACTAATAAGAAACAAAGACACTAACAGAGAGGAAAGATAGTGAAAGGGGCTGTTTTGCAGCATGCATGCACTGCAGAGTTCTGCTGCAGAATACAGGGTTGGTGAGCAGGAGGATGTGCTGAAGCTATTTTAGGGGGAGCAGTTATCACTAACCCTGGAAGATATGAACCTTGCTTCTTTGGCATCTTTGGCATCACCTCATGCTGGATTGGGGCCTACACTGTGAGGGAGAGTGAGGAAAACAGTGGCAGGCTAAATCATCTTAGGAGGGTAAAAAAGGTATGGTAATGTCCCAAGAAGCCAGAAACTGGGATACTTTGCACAGGACTGTGTGAAGTCACTGTGATCTTTTTCATCCATCCATCTATCCATACATCCATTTTCTAAACCGCTTAGCAGGCAAACATTTCATATTTGTCTAACAACAGCTATAGCTTGAATACAAAAAAAAAGAAGAAGAATATGAGGTAAAACCTAATTCCATGCCATTATTGGTCTGGTATTCCTTTCATTAAAGCAAATGGCTTGAACAATAATTACATCATCCTTACAAACTCATCCTCCCTTCCTGCTCATCCTGTTCTCCACTGACACTCTGTCCGGAAGGAGTTTGAGGGCGAAACAAGTTCACAGGAATGAAGCTAAGGTGTCAATTTGTAGAGGAAAAGCATCAGCGCGATGTAGCACTCTCCCCCCCAATCTATATGCATCTCACCCTGAATCTATATGCATCACTTACTTCTTCAATGCCGACAAGGCTGAGAGCTAAAGTGCTGACAGTAATCACTGACAACCACTGATGTTTGACAATGATAGGGAGAGGTGGATTGCAAATGGGGGTCTATGAATAGAAGCACTGCTGGAGCTTTATGCAGCATTAGTATGTAGTAGGACCCTGAATCTTAAAGATTCTGTCACTGCAATTCCTAAAAATACTGAAGGAGCCCACTTAAACATATGGCGCTGGAACACCTAGTTAAACATTCGACACACTCAGAATATATACACCTAGGTGATGAGAGGTAGGTATTCACAGTCAAGATGGGTATCACAGGAAGTACAGCTTCATTACTGAAGGATGTACATCAATGTTGTAAGAACCAACCGGTTCACTGCAATTGCATAATATCTACAGCCTGCCAGCACTGTATTATTCAACATATTGACAGAAACTGGGATGTGGGAATGTGACGCTTGGGTGGATTTTGTCACTGCAGATGACATTCCATAGCTCACATTAAACCCCATAAAAAGCAAGCCAAAAGAAAAAAGCCCTTAAGGCTTGACCATTCAGCTTCTCAATTCTATGGTCAGTCAACCACAGAGGAGCTGGGCATGTATTTATCAAACTGCTAATACATTTTGGAAGTGAAAAACAAAGTAACAATCATTTACTTTTAATCCTATTCACAAATTAACACAAATACTATTTTATTTAAGAGGTTTCCTCAGTGCACAAAATATAATTGGTCATGATAAATAAGATGTTGTCTGAAGCAATATGTAACAATCAGAATGAAGCAGTTTTGCAATAACTTTCCATTCATCTTCAATGTCTGCACCATTTAATTTAGAATTCTTATTTTTCACGTTTTTTAGCTTATTTCAACTTCTTACACTTAAGTAAGGCACTTGATAAATATGTCTCATTCTTCACTTTGAGCAAATCACTTTTAACTCTGCAATTTGCTCTTCTAAGTGTATTTCTTAGATGTGTGATATTTGATATAGCCCTGCTCAAAACATTTAGAAGCTGGCTTCAGTGCATATCTTTTATGCACAATGCTTTGGTGACTTCACCATGACTTCTACAGCCACAGATCATTTGATTCTGTACATGCTTACTACACTACATTTACCATGGTGCAGAACACACCACCCCTGCCATCAAAGACTGGAAAACTTGAACGGCTTTCTGCTAGCCAAGCAGACGTGGGAGTTTTTTCCAGCAGAGCTGCATGTGGATGACATCAGCAATCGATAACGCGGCAGGGATTCCCTAGTGCCCTGGTTCCCTGACACTGCCACCACTTCACTGCTTTATGTCTCTCCATCAAAGGACCTTTTTTTCACCAAGCATTGGTCCGAGCAAGCCTCCTTGGCTTCAGCAACCTTGCCCTGCTTTTCAGTAAATCAGGACATTGTCATTGCACTCAAGCCAGCTGCTGTCATACAGGGCACTCCTATGCTACCTCCTACCCTCCATGTGAACTTCTATCTCCTCAGAGACGCCCATTTAAGGCTGGCCCACCATCACTGTTACACAGGCAACCACAATGGCAACCACAATCACCATTGTGGTTGCTACAATCACCATTGTGGTTGCCATTGCCAACTCACATTGCCTGTGTGTATACATGCAGATATTCAGTACATGGATCAGAAAGAAGTCATCCTGGTTTTAGAATCTAACAGCCATATCTTTTCAGTGGGCAGTTCCACAACACAACTATTTTTGAACCGAGATAGCTTTCAGTTTTATTGGTAAACTGTAAGATTGCTCTCTTATTGACCTCCCACCCACACTGGCCCTTTCCTACACCTTCACTGACATCTAGCTCTTCTTAGTGAAAAACTGAAACACAGCCACAATTTCAATAGAGAATGCATTTAATTCCAAGACTATCTCCTCACTTAAACACATTTCCTATTCAACAAAAGCCAGAGGGAGGACATTGTGATTACAGGAAGAGTACATCCAATCAGTGAAGCCTTGTAGTGGGATCAGGTTTCAAAACTGGACTGATAATGTGAACCTCTAGTTTGTGATTTGTTGATTCCAAATGCTCAAAAGTTCTGTAGATTTAGCATTTTTAAATGTTTAAGTACATATTTTCACAAGGATGTTTCATTACTTTACTGTTAAATACATTTTTTTTCTTTGGTTTGACATCTCTAAATACAAACTCAAGTCTCATTTAGTCCCATTAGAGTCAACAAAAAAATGATTCTTTTTTTGGCACATCTCTGACCAAAGTTGACCTCAGCTTCTTGGCAGAAGAAACCCAGTCAGCTGCCTCCTGTACACGTGCTGTGGCTAATGTCTGGATGTGGCAACAAGACAGTGAAGGACATGAGATGAGTAATAGTCATAAGGTAGAAGGAGAAAAGAGGCAGAGCAGGAAGGCTGAGGTCTTTACACACTTCTGGGAGAGAAGTCAAACAGAACAAGACCAACACTGATGAAACTGAGCTAGTGTGCCGTGACCGGTGGGGGGGGGGCTGCAGGGCCTTATCTGGTATGTCTGTTACCACAGCAACTAGCATCATCATATGCTGTCTGACTAAGTGTGGTGATGAATGCTTGAGCTACTAAGTGAAGGCAACACTATTCTTAGTTTCTGTGAGAGAGCCTGTGAGTGTTTACACTTGTGTGAATCAATTATTTTACACTCAGGTGTTTGTCTGGTGCTGTTCTCCAGAGAAACTGTCACTGACACAGTATGTAGGGGGAGTGCAGTTTCTTTGCTCAGGGGAAACTTTGTTAATTTTCTAGTTATGAGACAACCACGGTAACTGAGCGATGATCAGAGTTATATGTGTACTTTGGGTACTTAACCTTTGACCTTGTGATTATTGCATAGTTTCCCTAAAAAAGCATAAACTGGGTTATACTGCTAATAATAACATTAATAATTACCATTATTATAATCATCCTCATGTCTGTTGTATCAGATACCAAAATATTGGCTAATATTCCCATAGACAACCAGTGTAATTTCATGTATGATTTTTAGACAATAGACAATATACCTGTGTAATAATACATCAGATATGTAGATATCTGCTTCTCCTCCAGTCTGTCCATCTTCTGTCTGATGTTTGAACAGTATGAATAATGCATGCTGATGGTACTTACCATTGACCGTTAGATGCACCCAGCTGCCATTGTGGAAGGTGTCATACTGCTGCTCCAGCATCAGCACCTTACACTCATACCAGCCCTGGTCGTCTGAACGCACATTCTCTATCCGCAGGGAGGACTTGCCGTGCAGACTGGCCCGGCCTGATCGACAGAGAAGGAGATGAGGTGTCAACAGAAAGGTACACGAAGGGGGGAAAAGGAAGGGTGGATGGATTTAATGAAGGAAAGGAGGGAGCAGGTGAGAGGTGAATGAATAAAGAGCAGAGAAATGCCAGATGAATGTTGAAGAGAAAATCAACCCTTCAACAGTTCAGATATAAATATGCAGGGATCACAAAATACACTGCGGTGTGTTAGTGAAGGCGCCTCAGGGTAACATCACAGATGTTAGACCTGTTTCTAAACAGAGTGATTGCTGAACCGTTAATGTGCAACATAACATTAAAGTACAGTTGCATATGCGCAGTGAAGTCTGTCACTTAAGCCTCAGTGTGGCAGAGATGTCCTCATCTTCATGTGTGCAGCGCATCTATTTTGGAGATGCACAGAGGCAAGGACAGGTCATTACTTCCTTTGAGGAGTGGGAAGTGGCCAACATGACAACAGAGAACCCTCTGGGTTACACAGGAGTCACAATCCGTCAGAACAGATATCGGCTTTTGACTTAGTGAGTACAGAGTCAGGAATAGCTGCATTTTACTTTTACAGATCAAAAGCTGAATGAGGGGGGATTGATGATGTTGCTCTGGGCAATCTGGCAACTGGATCATAGCAGATGGCAACTGGCAATAAGGGCTAAACAAAGGGCTTTCAGGGAGCACACGCCGGCTCAGAACATCAGCATTATCAAAGCCTGGCTGTCCCTCATTAATCCCCTCACTCTCCCCAATCCTTTCCACTTTGTGAGTATTCATGACTAATTTTGTGTTTGCCTTCCCTGAATCCCTCCTGCAGCATGACACTCCAGGTAGATATATCCGTTCTACTGGCGACTGTCTCTGTGAGTTAAGGTAGACAGTCAAAGTGATGTTTGTTCCCTAGCCTGTGTGTGTGTGAGTGTGTGTGTGTCCTGGTTAGGCTATTTATATATCAGATTATATTTGTCCAGCTTCCAACCATGTCTGACTTCTCTCTTGGCTGGCTGGGAGGAACTGAGAAAGAGATGCAATGTTACTTATTGAGTGTGAACTATGTATTTAATATACTGTATACAGTATCTATGGATCCTTCACTATCCACTACTGTTTGTTCATACAGTACCTGCCCTTTGATTCCATTTCCATTTCTCTTTGTCTGAGGGTAAACAATCTGTCTAAGAAGTACTGGATGTCCTTTTTGTACTTGATGTATTCAAGGATAAAAGTTAATAAACAAGAAATTGTGCATGAGTGAGCCTGTATAAACACAGGGTATTACTCTGATCCTCAGTTACTATATGAAAGCATAGTGGTGCTTAACTTCCACATATACCTACCTACTACCCATAGTGCTGATTTGACCTCTAGTCAGGTGAAAGTTGGGTAGAGCTATGCTGGGAATTATGTGATGTCACCAAGCAGCCCTATGGACTACGAATGACAGAGAACTATCAGAGATCAGTATCAGTGAAGCTTTGTCACAACTAAACTGGTGAAAAAGGATAAAACGTTGTTTAGGATGAACCTGCTGAATGTCTCATTATTGAACTTTAAACACTCTACAGCTTCTGATTTTAGACTACAGTTTATTTGTTTCCATTTGATCAAATCTGCATCAGGTGAAGTCCTGCTGCTTTGGCTTCTGGAAGTTCCTGTTCACACTGTGCAGACAACAATCACAGATCACTTTGATGCTGAAGTCTGAATGAGTTTCTAGAAGGTATGTATGGATGTGTATCCTCTATGGACATCCGAGATCCTGCTACCGCTGTAAAGAGCAATGAGTCCACCTGATTGTAGCAGTGTGTGTTTAATGTGACTGAGTTATGACTCTGAGAAGAAATTATCTCATGTTCTTCGCAAATTGTTTAAATTTTGCAAAAGGTCAGTGGGGAATAACAATATTACTACACAAATTTGGGAACTGTATCGGTTCAGGGCTCATTATCTGTTCATAACCAAATAACGTACTTATTCTTATTCTTTTACAGCCCTAGTTTGAAGCCCAAACATAAAACATAGATCATCTCTTGCAATATTAAATTTCTGTACAAAACGAAGATTGATCCTGCCAAATAAATGGTTGACAAACTGTCACTTTAAGTAATTAATGAAAAACAGATGTCTATATAATCTGATACATGCTTTTTGGCATCACCAGGTAAAATTAGAGCTTTTAATGAGCACTTAGAATGAGACAATAGAAATTAGGCAAATAGGCAAGATATATACTATTTCATATATTTATACAGGAGACAGAAATACATACTAAAAACACTGCTCACACAGAATGTCAAACAATATCATATACCAAAACCGTGATAATGATGTATATTATATTTACCACCAGGTGCTGACAGGGCCTCCATGCTCTGTGCCCCACAGTTATCACAGAAAATCTCCAGTGTCAAGTCAAAACAACATGAGTGGAAGGATGCTTTCTGTCTCTCTGTGCGGTGTTCACTAAAGCCAGTTACATCTTCACGCCTCTGACAGCTAGAATGTTTCAAGCTATTTTGGAGTATATAAATGTTGTTAAATTGTTTTCACATCGCTGAGTTATTATCTAATGTTATTAGCTTTGCAATGCATCAATTATTTGCAGTAGGTACACCATTTTAACTTATCAGCAGCAAGTGGTGCATTGTCCACCAGATTAAAGGATTGGGCTGGTGTTATTCTATATTTTTGTTATTTTCAACAAATCCCATGAAAAGACCAAAACCAACAATGTGTTAATCTGACTCTAAATACTTTCTGACTTCAGCCCCAAGTCTATTGGTTCCTTCTGAGGACATAAATAAAATAAAAAGTCTCACAAATATAATTTCTTTTTTTTAAAGGCTCGGAGTGTGTGCCCATGGTAATAAAGAGACATGTCAACTAGTGCAACAGTGAGCCTCATTAAAGTTTAACCGTTTTTGGCGACAATGGAACTGTGTGTCATAGAGAAAGACGATATATCAGGATTCAGATAAATACACAACACAACACACATTGCTATGCAATTTAACAGCAACGCCACAGTTGGCATTTGCTCATAACCTTGGTAACTATAACTGTACCAGCAGAAAGGAAATGTTGTGATGTTCCCTGTACCGCCTGATGCCACAGACCGTTCCTCTGTTCAGAAACATGTCTCAGGATCCCCAGGGTGTCACGTGACAAAGGGAAAACTCTATTCAGCCATCTACAGTAAGTTGCAGCTGCTAACCTTTCTACTGTACTTTGTCCTCTTTTATAATGTTAGGTTTCCTGACCATCCAACTAATTTTATTGGATCTGCTAGGTAATGACTCCTCAACTCTGACTGCTAATGAGAAGAGCTATCTTAAACGAACATGAATATTAGCACATTACTACAGAAATAAACACTTGAGAATAAAGATTAACAGTTACATGCAAACATGTAATTTCAAGTCTTACAAATTTTTACTTTCCTTTATTATAATTCTGTATAATGAAATACAGGATTTGCTTCTCACAAAGTGCTACATCCCACATATACCCAGGACATCAACTAATTTATGGCAGTAGTTAACAGGAATGCCCACTGTTAAACATTTAGTATATTTCAAATAGAATAAAGCTGTCATACAGATGGCTTTATTGTGGCTGAACACAGTATATTCTCATCAAAACTATACTTGTGCCAGCCTTTTTGATTTGAAGCATAGATGATGTCATCACCAGGCAATCCAGCCCCTGCAGATTATATTTTTAAACTTCCTCTGGAGTAAGAGGAAACCTAAATGGAGGCTAATTCACAGCTAATGAACTTTTAGTATACCATACCCTTCATTATTTAAGGAAAACTAACCCATGCACAAAAATGACATTGACTGTCTCCTCTTTTTAACCCTGTGGAGCAGTGACAGTGTGTCAGTATGTTGTTATTAAGCCCAGCTATTATATCCTTTAATCACACACGTTTTTCTCAGGCACACACAAATGTGTCTGGGAGGAGCCCCAATTTAATAATCTGTAACCTCTGACTGTAAATTAAACTTAACATACTGCCATAATGAAAGAAAGAAACAAGTCAGGGAATTAAATTGACTTATGTGATAACAAGAAGCTATTTTGTCCACAGCCGGGCCTGAAAGTTTGACCTGATGATGGCGCTAGATTCAAATGGATCACCAAAGTTATTACAATTCATCCCGAGGGGCCATTGATATCTGCACGATATTCCACACCAATCCATTCAATAGCTGTCGAGACATTTCACTACTAGATTGTTTTTTGGGGGGAACAAACATGTCTATATGGAATCTTAGAAGCTCCAACTTTTCCACACACCTAACGTCATTGTTTATGTTATGTAGTGAAAATGCCATTGATCAACCAAAAAAAAATAACACAAATATGTGATTTAGTGTTTAAGTTAGGTGGCACTGGCATTGTTATCCAGGATATGTACCACATGGCAAACTTCAGCAAAAATATTGCTGTCATTCTTGTCAAAACTGTCAGTGGTAGATCACTAACTATTGTAAATGTTTTGTTTCACCACATTTCACTTTACAGATTAATATAAAACATTACAAATTTGTATTCATCTCATTGGGAACAACTTGCCAGCCTGAACTGTGTTCATACAACAGTATCCTTTCAGGCAGCAAAAGCAGCAGTCAGCAGGACTTTTGTTCATTGAAGTAATTATGACACAAGTCCAGCTGTTCCTCCAATCTTGCTCTATTCAGTCAGTCTAGCACCACTTCTTGTCTCTTCCATCAGCTTCTTGCAGTCAACACATGGCAGTCAGTCCCAGAGCTCCGCTCATCATGACTGGCATTAACTGTGATAACACAAGAGGACTCGTCTTGGGTCCACATATTCAACTTTGCATGAAGTTGATTCTGTTGCTGTGGGCTGACTTGTTACCAGTGCAATGGTGTTCATCAAAGGCCATGCTGATATACTGTAGCTTGCACAGATTGTCATACATATACTTCATATTTAATTGTCCATCATAAGTATGAACCCCATCCAACAATGTCCATTTGATTCTATTTGTTTTATATGATCATTTTCAACTACATGAGCTACATTTAAATCTGAGCCCAAACTATTCTGCATAACTTATACAGAAGAAGAGCAAAGCAGCTATATTAGCTTCAGAAAATGTCTACTGGGGCAAGTCTTTTTAAAATGTCCCCATGTCTGGACCACTGTGGAGATCTTCCATAACGATCTGCCATATTCAACAAAATAATCTGGGACCACTTAATTTCCAGTTTCATCTTCAATTTGTATTGCTTTCTTCCTGCCTGGCTATCAATTTATGTCCATCTCTTCCTCTCTACAATTTCATATGGAAATATATTTGGTCTTCTACTCTCATCGGATGTTTTCTCCCTCTTCCTCTCTATAAAAGAACAAGACAGCTGCTTGTTGGGGACCAAGTGCAGACGGGTGTTTTGGAAACAGTGCCCCAATGAGTGGCTCAACACATTAACCCTCCACATCATCCCATTCTATATAGGGCACAATGTAAGACTCTATGTATCTCAGCAGCTTTGACCGTGACCTGTAACTTCATTCCGCGATGCATTATAATGCTCACACGGAAGCACAGCAGGAGGTTGGTGTTCGCTATAGAACTTGAGTAATTTTAGTGCTTCACTTTAAAACAAAGAGATACATTGCTAATGGCTAAAGCCAGTGATGTGTCCCTTTGGACTGAAGATTAGAAGATGTAGCAAGTTATGACAGCAAGAGGAGTTTTAAAACAGTCCTTTAAAACCAAATGTACTGTATGTATCTGATATCTTATCATCTTAATCTTTAATAGCAACCAGCAATATATGTTTGACACAAAACATAGTTTATTATTTCCTAAAAGAAAACTGCAGTATTTTTAAACCTGGGCCCTATTTAAATGACTAATACTTACTTAGAAAAAATAAGTATCGCCTCCACCGGCATCCGTGAAATGGGCTGCAATGTAACCCTTGCGGGCAATTGAGCCTGTGAAAGTACATCCACTGAAAGTGCTGACAGTCAGATTGTTATTCAAACGACTCTTTTCAACATTATGGAAGGGATCCCTACAGAGACAGACCTTTTGTTCAAGAGTAAGATTCTTTTTGTTTAACCAGAAACAGAAGGAAAAGGAAAAGTCTCGCTCCAGAATCTCATGAGAGGTTGAGTTGTTGCAGGAGGATGAGAGTGGAAACGTGAGTCAGATTTCGAGAGAAGAATTTAATAAAAAGGTCTGTCTCTGTAGGGATCCTTTCCATAATGTTAGAAAAAGTCATTTAAATTATCAAAATGAAATAGTATACAAGCAAAGACCAACTAAATCGTTATAGGAACAAGTCTATTTTACAGACTTTGGTTCATGACCGAATACTATCACATATAATGGTGCAATTGTTGCGGTCTTCAGGGACACTGGGTTACATCCACATCCTACTTCTCTTTTTGTTGTGGTCAGGATTCTGTAGCTTCTGAAACTCAGCAGGCTTTACTGTCAGGTATTTGTGCTTAGCGATCTAATCAATGAAGACAAAGTGTGTGAGGATGCAGAAAGGTTATATAAAGGTTCTGTATTTTTGCCACAATCTTGTAGACTGTCAGACTATTTTTCTTCCTGCTGCAGCATGGAGGTGGAATGTAACGGACCAAAAAAAGCCTTTTCCTGTATCCGAAGCAGACCTTTGCCAATCAATCAGCTGCCTTTCAGTCAGATGTGGAGATTGGTATCTGTCCTTGTAATGGCAAATTCTAATTAGGATACACCTGATAGATTGTTACTATGTTTTATTTTAAACAATTTGCATTTTTTTTAAACTGATCAATAGAGCCTAGTGGATATTATATTGTAGATATATATCTTGGACTGAAAATCGGCAAACTTGAAAGAAGCGCAGCTGCCTGCAAGGATTACGTTATGGCCCATTACGCAGATATATGTTAAAAAAATTACTCTGTAAAACCTCTATAGATCAAGGCATAAGATACAAATTAAATATTATCATATCTTATGATCATTAAAGTGTTATTGTCATTAATTTATTGTAACATTCAGATGGAAAATGCAGTTTAAGTCTTTAGATTACTCAAAATGTTTGTGGATGCTACTTGTACTGACTCCTCCTTACGATTTAATTTGTTATTACATGAATGAATGCATGATAAAATCTCTTTGAGTCAAACACATGCTAGAAGGGGGAATTATTTTTGAAATGTAATGATCACACGGAAGGAAATAAAAAGCAGGCAAGAAAAGAATTCCTCTAAACTTCACCTTGAGCACAGCACATAAATACTCTGGGGTGGAAAGAGCCACTGCCTCCAAAAGAAATGTCATCTCATTGAAGCTAGTTATTTATTAGTTAGTAAACATGTTTATTAGAGTCTTTATTGGTGAGCAGCAAATCTTGTCAAGAGCCACCTGCAAGAGATGATGAAAAATGCAACTGACTCAGTTTGATCTTCTGGTAAGCACATTTTCCCCCCCATTTCATTATGACTAATATAATAAATAAAATCCATCTCATTTAGCTAAACACTGTAATAGTAACGCCCATAAGATGGGTAAATAGCTGTAGACTATGTGGTATGAAATGTTCTGGTCTTCATGATGATTCCTAAGTAAATCCAAGTAGCAGGTGAGCAATCTCCTAAAGGATGTATAGCACACAATAGAGGCCAGAGGATAAATACTGTATTACTGCACTAAGGCATCTTCATAATACACATGACAAGAGATGCCATGATGTAAGATTAATAAGAAAGCAGAACTGGTGGGTGTTGGGGTGATGAATGGAGAAATTGCATGCAGGAACCAATTAGCAGCAAAGGTAACATCAACAAAAAACTGACAGGGTAAGAGCCAAGATGCTTAAGCCCATATTGTCATAAAAAAACACAATTACACATTACTCATAATTACCATCTAACAAGCCATAAATGAATAATCAACAACAGACCATAGGACTGGGACTTTTTCATTTAGGTGTGTATTTTAGAAATGGAGAAGTGGAGTGGACGAGGAGCAACCTAATACCAACTAAAACATTTGTTTTTGCTGTCCTCCAGTGGTTTAACCTCTCACCTTACTGCAATGTAGTGATGTAGTGTACTCCTGGGTGTGTAGGTACACCATGACATCACTGTTGAGCATAGTTACAGGTGCAACAGCAGATTCAACAGATGTGAAATGTTCAGCCAGAGAGGGAAGTGAAGCCTTGTATTAAGTCATTGTTTAAGGTCTGCATGTGACTATTTTCACCATCTTACCGGCATATTCCGGGTCCACATGAGGAGGGTAGAAGCGAAAGTTGATGAAGAAGGGGATGGGCATTCCATACTTGAACCACTCCACCACATAGGGCTGGCCGTTCAGTGGGTGGGACACGTCGCATCCCAGGATTACGTTCTCTCCTGCACGTGCTGTCACAAACTGGGGCTCCTCTCGCACTCCGTGGGCACCTGGGGTAACAACGTTCACAGGTTAGTAGTCAACAGTCACAGGTGATCTGCAGCTAGTGGCTCAAAGCCCATTTTTAAGCCTACACACTTAAGGATACAGATTACAGTGCAAAGCAGAACAATGCTTCAATATTTAATTTCAATATTAAAGTACAACAAAAGTAAGCAAATAAGTTAGGAAAGAAATAGTTCATCATTGTGAAGAGTTACATGAGAAGATCGACACCACTCTCATGTCTGTGCACTAAATATGAAGCTAGAGTCAAAAGCTGATTAGCTTAGCATAGGATAAAGACTGGATACAGGGCAAAACAGCTAACCGACAAATTGCTGTTTTATGGGTTTTATGGATTTCTTGGCTCTGAGCAGTTAACCAGCTGAGACAGGTTACTGGTCCCAGCCATAGACTGTATATAAAGATAGATGACATAACAGTTCCCCAAAAGTGAGCTCCCTGCAGTACAGGTAATTAACCCCGCCCCCTCCATGTTAGGATGGGACATGGCCAATTGAAAAATAAAAGTGCAATAGTCAAATACAATTTTCCCAAAGATGGTTTATGTCATTTTAGGTCGTTCTTACCACACTGATGTTTGTTCAAGTGTTCATTTTGTTCAAGTTTGGTGTGAGGAAGTGGAGACGCATGGTCCATCTTTTCATACAGTCTATAGTCCCAGCTAAGATATAATATGACTATA
>JAVQJL010007730.1:0-13145 GCA_036024295.1 Nannoperca obscura
ACTTAAATGACATTATTTTCTAGTTTTTTATATTTTATTTATAAGCTATATATATATATATATATATATATATATATATATATATATATATATATATATATATATCAGTAGTAGTAGTGCATTATTGTAACCCGCCTGACTGAAACTAAAAGTAGTAAGCTATATAACGATGCAACAAGCTAAAAATATTTGCTATCATTTTATGAATGAGGAAGTTATGAACAGAATTAGATGCCTCTATCCAAACAGTCAGTAATCAGCTGTATAACCTCAGTCTACCCACTAGAAATTGGAAAAACCTAACTCTCTGTAGGGTCCCATAGAGAGAACCATGGGCAGGTTCTAGCGCTCACAAGTCATTTGTTAATACTAAATATCAGTGTATGGATCCTATTGGATGAGAGGTTACACTCAAAGAGCCTGTTAGAATTAAATATATTATATAAAGATGGTGTAACTACAAGGACAACGCTAATTTAATAAACTATATGTATCTATAGTGCAGTAGAGATATATAGATCTTATAGTTTCTGTCAGGGAAGGTTTTTTACCATTGAAAATCCTCGTTGAAAACTGAAACCTAATAGATTGTGTTTATAGTTCTCCTCTCAAGATAATACTTACCTGCAGTATCTTCAACAGGATGATGAGGTATGTGGCGTTTAATGCTGCCTTGTAGCTAAATTGATGAAACAACTTAATGGACTATCGTGCATCCACTGACAGGACCAAAAAGACAGCGTGTGCAGGGGCTTCAAGGCTCAGAGGAAAGAAACAAATAAATAAATGAACAGACAAGAGATATAGAAGTACATACAAGCAGCCTGTGTGTGCGTGCCAGAGGGCCAGCTACGCAATTCTGCCTTCCTATGTTTCAAGTTTCTTGTTGTGTCACCCAATCTACTGTATGCTATTTTAGCTAATCCCTTCTTAGATTATCACCCCAGGCATCCCATATGTAACACCTGTTGTTTACCTCTCAGTCATCGGGACACAAGCAGCCTCAATGACACCCTCACCGTCTTTTTTCTGTGGGGAATCTCGAGGAAGCACACGGAGGGTAACATCATCTGCCCCACCACCACCATCTCTCTGCTGTGGACACCTCCACAGCCACGGCAGCTGTGGAGTGGAGAGCAAGCTGATGACGTCCTCAGGGGTAATTGCACTGTAAATGTGAGGTCTAAGGGGGTAAATAAAGAGCTGTAAGCTCGTAACCTGACACCGACCACCACCTCTATTAAAGGGAGCATCACCAGCACCACATCTGCCCTATATATAGCTTGTGGGACGCTTTCAGTTTCTGTTTTCCCTCTTTTTCTTTGTATCTGTGTGACTCTCACGCTTCTTTTCTCCACAGCCTCCACCCTCCGGCAGCCTTCCCCCACCCCCTCACATCCCTCCTATCTGTCATTCATAAAGTGGTGTCATAATTTGTGTGCAGGCTTACCTTCATTCAAGTGCATGAGCTCATAAGTTAAGGTTTCATACACATTGGGAATGACTGAATACCTTTTTGAGAGAAAGTTTTGTCTTTGGAAATGTGCCAGTAGGTCAGTTTCAGCACAGCTTAGCAGAAAAGGCCTTTCTGCTTTATAGTATTAATGGTTCATACTTTATAAGATGTATTTCAGCTCAGGATTTTGGATACTGAGCAACAGCAACCAAAGCAGTAAAAACATTAAATCAAAATCTCCCATGCATTTTGCTGCTAGAGCAAAAATCTGCTCCATTTACTCATTTATCACTAGAGGGGAAGGACAGTAGAGAAGAGAAAAAGAGCTACTATTAGCAGGTTTTAATTTACCTCAAAATGCATTTTGTTATACAAGCCAGACACAGTAGTGGGTGGAAATGATCAGCATCACTGAGGGCAAAGTGGAGCAGTTGCATTGAGTCAGGTTAAAAACAGCCGAACTAACATTAAAGTTTGATTGCTGTTGAAATGAAATACGTTTCCAGGAATGCCGACTGATTTTTCTAAAGTTGTGTCTGCAGCTATTCTAACAGCTATATGAGGCTGTGTTTAGGCACAGTGGTGCTTTGAGCTAAATGCTCACATTTCACTCAAAACCACAAATGTCAACCTCATGGTATCACTAGACATAAAGTCAGGGGATCACCAAAGTCAGTGGGATTTATCTTCTGGGACCCATGAATGTCTGTACAAGATTTCAGCCTGGACATTGTGGTGGGCCAACTGATAAGAAGAAAAGTATTAAATGTATGGTGGTATGGTGGCAAAAAAGAAGGTGGCTCAGTGAATCCAAGCCCTGGTTCTCTTGCACGAATTCTCAATGTGTTTGCGTGAGTTTCCTCCCACAGTCCACATAAATGCAGCTCAGGTGACCTGGAGACTCTAACTTGACAATAAATTCCATTGGTTTAATGTTAAGGTGCAGCCTATTCTTCTACAAAACACATTTTATTCATTTGTGTTTCCAAATACTTTTAGGAGGAAACGTAACAGCTGCTGGGACTGTGTGTTCGCCCTGTGGTGGAGGCAACCTGGCTTTGCCCATTGCATGCTGGGATAGGCTCCATTCAACTGTAACCATGAACAGGAGTAGGCAATGTCAGCTACAGCAAATCACATAGATCAGAACTAACCGAAGGTGTGAATATTTAACACAGTATGTACAATCTACAGAGCGTGGGCCCACGTGTCTTTAAAGCTTGGTATTTTATTGTGAAACTGTAATCAGCTGGTAAACATCTTGGCTGCAGAGTTTCCTTTCCATGTGTCTGATACACAGCACCACTCTTCTTTTTCTTTTTCAGTGCGACGCTCGGGGGAGACATGCAGACGGTTCCTGGTTCCTTGTGGTTCCTCCATCAGCGCTGAATCTGAGTGGGTGGCTGACTAACTGGTCGACTGGCATTCCCCCAGAGACACAAGGAATGACAAAAACTTAGAAAAACAAAGACACACCAAAACCCCAATTGACTTGCACAATAAAAACCTAATTAGCTACTGGCGATAATGATAATAAAAATATAGTCTAGACATGCTGTATTGAATAAAAAGGGGGGATTTTATGAGAGAGTAATGCACAGTTTAAAAAACCCTCCACAATGTCGTCTGCGATGCCAGTGACAGTTTATATTATCTTGTTTTATGAATAATAAAAAAGCCTAGCAGTTTTCTTGTTTGCTGATGTCAGGGGAAAGTATGCCGGTGGCTGTGAGTGAAGTCTGGTTCAGACTCGCACGCTGGAAACAGCTCAGTGTTTCATTAGCTTGCCTACTGTTGCTTTATTGTTATTGAAGTGGCTCTTAATTTAAGATAACTATAATGAAGAGCCAGTAGAGTTACACACATCTTAAGCAGCACAGCTTAAAGGAATAGTTCAGCATTTTGGGAAATATGCTTCATTCCTTTTATTGTAGAGAGTTAGATGTAGATTGTAGCCAGTTAGCTTAGGTTAGCATGAAGGCTGGAAACAGCGGGAAACAAGTCTGGCTCTGTCCAAAGATGTAGAAATATTCACCTACCAGCACCTTTAAAGCTCACTGATAAACATATTATATCTCATTTGTTTAATGCAAACAAAAAACTAATTGTATAACCAACAATTCATTGTTTAAAGAGTTATGTGCCGAACTATTTCTTGGCCATCGTCTAACTAACTATTGAAACTATAACATGTTATGTATCTGGAAACTGTAATTCAACCCCTTCATTTACAAATTTCTGTCTCTTTTAAAGACGTGTTTTTGTTAAAGATGTCAATTGTACGCACCTTTACAATGTAAGAAGCAAGTTCAAAGTCAAAAGCAGACTGCAGGAATTGAAAGTGATTGTATTCCCAGTATACAGTTAGAAATTAAGACAAATATATATGCTCACAGTGTTCAACCATAAAACAAGTCATTCTCTATTTATTTTGTCATTTACTGCATGAAACAAATGTGGCAACATTTCTGGCACTCCACCTTTTTATTGTATATAATATATTTCACTATGGAAGATCCATTGATGGAAATGTGCACAAGTTTTGAGTTGAAATGTAAAAAAGCTTCTATTTTTGTAGACCTCTGGTGAGGAGCTTTTCCTGATGTCTGCAGTGTGCGGGTTCCCTTCTACTCTCTTTGATCTTTTTCTGGAATCAAATGTAATGATTGTGGCTAACTTTGAAATCTGAAAAACACACTTGCTATGTCTCATTGCAGAGCTCCTTTGCACGGTTCTCACTGGCACATTTAAGCTGCTGTTTGCTGCTGTTTATTTGAAATACTGGACTGTTTTGATGAGATACTATGAATCACACTGACCAAGCGTCACCTCATTAGTGCAGAGGTGCTGACGGTTAGCAGGTTTTCATTGTATCCACCGACTATACCAGATTATTAAAAGAATAATTTGACATTTTGGGAAATAAAAATATTCACCTTCTTGCCAAAAGTTAAAATGAAAAGAATTGTAACACCTCATATGTGTGTATAGAGCTTAAGATGTTTCAGAAAGAAGAGCGGCAGGAAGTCTAATGAACTGGAGTCAAGTGAAGCAAGCAACCAGCAGTGAGCTAAGAATAAAAAATTATATAAAAAAATATATATATAAATATGTTATTTTGTGTACCGATTAAATGAATGAGATAATAATAATGAATAACTTATTGAGCTTTAGTTTGCTTTTATTGTTTTACCTTTGGACAGAGCCGAGCTACCTGTTTCCCCCTGCATCCAGTCTATATGCTACGTTAAGCTAGCAACCTCCTGGCTGTAGCTCCATAGTTAATAGAACGTCATATTGGAAGGATGGCAGGCACAGGAAAGATTTCACATCATCGAACAAGTCACAGCGGTTTTGTGATTGCAGAGTTGGCTGTGAAAGGGCAAAAAAATACAGTGAATTGACAATGTAGCACAACATAACACAAAGCTGGCTTTAATTAAGTCAAACGAGGAGCTTGGGCTGACCTGAGTCATCCATGTTTTCCCTCAAAGGTCAACGCTGTAAAGACGGTATGCAATTGCCATTAATTCTCATGGCAAAGATCACCAAATTCAAACTCTGTGAAACAACCACAGGATTTTAGTTTGCCTCCACTGATCACTGAACGCTACATCAGCGCAGGAATTCATCTGTCATGATTGGGTGTAATAAAACCTGCATACTCTGAGCCCTCCATTGCATTAGAGTATTAGTGGACCACAGTGTAAGCAGTGTTGTATTTCAAATTCCTGGAAACCCTGTGTACTTTTTGTGTCTACTAATGTTATACAGTTTGATTTGACTGCTGTTGCATGAGTAATGTGTATTGATTGAATCTGTTATGGTTGATGTTAATTGCAGCCCCACTTTACACCCAGTCTAATCTATCGCCATATTTTGCTGGAGTGCATTATTTGAACATAATAATAACATTAGCACTTGATAATAGAACAATTCTTCAACGAGCTGCACATTTATTTCTTTTAAGTAGTTGTAACTGCACTATGTAACTAGTTAACTAGTTGGGGTTGATCTTTTTTTGTTGTGTATTTCCTGGTCATCAAACATAATCAAATACGAGAACATGGTAAAACAGAGCCTCTGTCTAAAGAAGTACACCCTGGAAAGCAGACTTAAGGCATGTTAGGCTATAATGGTAAATGGAATTACAGCAGTGCATGTCTTTCATGTGGTAATAGGCCTATTTGTTGGAGTTGGGGGACCAGGCCTTCATGTTACTTAAATGGCTTTATGGGACTATATTTCTATATATAAAAAAGATCTTTTTACCACAAGTGACATAGAGGGTTTTTTTCGTGTGACTTTCGTGCATTTTGTTGTGAATATATATAGTTCCTGGTTTCTCTGTCAACCTACTACATTATCATTTAAAACTCCATTGTCTTTAAACATGAATATAAACCAATATTACGAATGTGGTATAGGAAAAATTACTTTTTGTTTTAATACATTTTGGAAGTTTGACATTTTACAGAATAAAGTCAGCACTAATTTAAGATAGTTAGTGAAATGGGTAAGAATAGGTTTGTAAATCCCACTGCGTTGGTCCAGACTGAAATATTTCAATAACTGTGGAATGGATTGCCATGAAATTGGTTTCAGACATTCATGCTCCCCAGAGGATAAATCCAAGTAATTGTTAGTGAATTAGTCCAATACTTGGGTTTGTGACCAAATACCTGCAACACTAACATTCCCATCAGCCTCAGCTGCAGTTTGTGTTTAGTTAATTTACCATACTAACACACTAAACTAAGATGGTGAACATGGTAAAAAAAAAAGATACCTGCTAAACATCAGCATGTTAGCATTGTCATTGTGAGCATGTTAGCATGCTGACGTTAGCATTTAGCTCAAAGCACCGGTGTGCAGAAGTACAGCCTCTCAGAGCTGCCAGCATGGCTGTAGACTCTTGTCTTGTTTATTTTATAAAATAAATCTGGGGAAAGTTTAGTAATTTACCAGCAGGTGCTTCCTTTCTCTGTGATTCACAATGTTTAAGGCAGATTTCCGTTCCGTTTTCAATAAATACGTATATCGCAACCCTGCCAACTCATGCTGCTTGTAGAATCCAATTTCCCCACCTTCATTATCCTTCGTAATGAGTCCAGGGCACTTCAAGTTAGGAGACTCGTGTGAAACATAAATCTGTCACTACATGTGGTTAGACTTCCTCACTTCACCTTGTTGAATAGTAATTTGGCAATGTAATGAGTTTTGTAAAAAGGCTATCGCCACTTGCTCTTTCTTTTTGGTGCGAGGTCTTCGCTCTCTTTATTTGCCAGTGTTCAAATGTAAAGAACTTAAACATGAGTGTGTTTAAGAATGTCTCATTCCAGAAGTTAAAATCTTAGGTACAAAGCATTTACCATTATGACGCACCAGGCACCAGTTGACACATGAATAGAACGACAAAAATAGGAGTTTATAATTTCAGCTTAACAAAGAGTCTATTATGGCTCTGGGGCAGAGAGAAGACGCTGACTGCTGATATTTCTGTTTGTTTAAACTTTTTACTCGCAGTGAAACAACGTTAATTTTGGTTTGTGGGATGTTGGCAGTCGGGGATCGTGGAGGGGTGTGAAGAACAGATGGTATGAGGAAAAAAACTGTTCGAAAACACAGAGCCAGTTGTGACAGTGCAGCTTTTTTCTTCTCTTCATTGTGAAATTCACCGTTCCTATTTTGTCACACAAATGACGGCTCACTGCCGTGGTGAGACAGCAGATATTTGTTTCAAGCTTTTGTTTGATTGTCTGTATATTCAATATAATACAGTAATAATAGAAGAAAACAAGCCAAACACACCATACTTGTTTAGCAATCAGTGAACGCAAGAGAAAAAGAGAGAGGTCCATTCCCAGCCATAGCACACATGGGAGTCTGTTCCCACAAGTGTCTTAAAATAGTCAGAGAGGGCTTTTCAATTATACAGGCCACGCTGTAAGAAGGGGCCCAATCATAAAACCAGAGTGTTTACCTCCTCTCTAAATCTTATTCTGCTTTGATTAAGGGGGCAGAAGGCGACTGGGAAGCTGGGATAGACAGGACAAGGCCAGGGGGGCAGATACTGTACAAAAACAGTAGGAAACACAATAAGAGCTGCCATTGTCAACCATCCGTGACCTGAGGCCGGCAGAGCACCCACCATGATGTTAGTCAGTCCTGTAACACTAGAAGTACAGAGACAGAACATGAGTGGGGTCATTAAAGAGACAAAGTTAAGCCAAGGTGTGTGAGGCTGAAGTTCATCTCAGTCTATATTAAAGGCACAGGCAACTGTCAAAATCAGTTAACTCGTCATGAGAACAGCTAAACCTGAAAACACTTATATAATGTTACGTCTGTGAAAGTTACCCAAGTGACATCACCTGAGTGTCTCAGCCTGGTGTTGGTGAATACAAAATTTTAAACCGAAAGCTTAGAAACTCGGAGCTTGAAGGTGGGTTTTTACCAGACGGGGGGATGGGGGGGTGGGGGTGGGGTGGGGGGTGCTATTGTCTCTTGAAAGTCCGTCTTTATTACTAAATTTCTGAAGTGCTCTTAAAGGAGTAGGCAGACATTTTGTCACTTTCTGACGAATGAGATGAGAGGATCGACTCTCATATCTGCGTGTTAAGTACAGAGTTGCAAAGTCCCGTTCACTTTTTCCCCACAGACAATGTTACGTGACACACAGTTGGCGCACTTCCAGAGCTTGAAACTCTACCAGATGAATCATTATATCAATTATAGAAAATAACTACATCTTTGATAAAAAAAATAAACCTGTGTACTTAAAAACGTTGGGGGAGAAGTCAATTACAATTCCCAAGGTGCATTTGAGAAGTTTAATTATTACTCATTCATTTAACTATGCTTTGTTTTATTCACAAATCCAACAACAAAGTGCTAGAGCTCATTTGTACACAAACAAACAAACATTAATGTAAAAATGGCAATTTGGGGTTTTAGGAGGTGGAACAAGCTGTTACTATTTTTTGACTACAAGACTTCAGGAAGTCATTGACAACAAGCCCAACTGTTGTACACCAAACTGTTACAGTGTGTAATTCCCCAAAAACCACAATTTTCTGTGGTTTTTCAGTTTCTGTACGGATGAAACTAACAACATAAAATGTGTTTATATAATTAGGGATGTTTTATGTGCTGGTAGGTGTATTTTCTTTCTTTTGAAGACAGCCAGACTGGCTAGCGTCCCCCCTGCTTCCAGTCTTAATGCTAAGCTAAGCTAGTCGCCCCCTGGCAACAGCTCCATACTCAACGCGCAGACATGAGTGGTATTGATCTCACGTGCTGTGTTTCATCATTGTTACTGATAAACAGATATAAACATTAGAAAAGGTTTGTCCTCAGAGCCACACCAAAGGACTCCCTCACTGTTATCACTGGAAAATTGGGCCCCTCCTCCTACACACACACGTACGTGAAATTGCGTGCGTTACTTCATGTGTCTTCGTAGAAAGAACAGCTGCATACAAGGGTGTGGGTGCAGTTATAGAAAATGATTTACACTGATGTTCCCAGGTCTCTTTGTCCATTGCTGCTTTGAGGAACCAGTTAGACCTGTTTGGACAGAGTTCGCTCTGAATAAATCGCAAGGTAAAGGACATCTTTTACAGCACACCTTGCCATTCATGTTGCACTACAGGCGAGATCACGATGCGCTGCTTTCCCCTCAGCTAAACAAGCACTAAAAACTATTTTCAGGACATTACTATCCAGGGAGCTGACGGCTTCAAATGCTCCTCATTGCAAAAGACTGCTGAGTATTTATCTACGCACGTCTTCATCAGGGCATAGAAACATTTGATTTCTTCTTTATTTCCTCTTTTCTTACATCTATTGTTTCTTCACTTCTCCAGCCTGAAATGATCGTGATAATATAGTTTGTGTCAGTTGTATAAAAGCATTGTAACTAATACATGCGGTGGTCATTGGGGTTACAACAAAAAAAAAGTAGAAAATGTTCATTTTCAGTAACATTTGTCAAATATCCACACCTCTGAGAGACGACGGTGTCATTTAAAAATAAATATATTATATATATATATATATATATATATATATATATATAATATTTACTTTTAAATGTAGAACTTATGCATGAATCATTTATGCTCATTTAGGGGTACATTTGATTTTTGTTGATCTTTAATTCAGCAGGTCAACTTCAGCATAAACACCCCCGTCTGATCTTTTTCTGCTGGCTGGATGCTCAGGGGATTATGTTTTTTAACGAGCTTCTCTTCATAGGAGGTAGATCATCCCTAATCAATATTTCAATGCATATATTAACATTATCCAGATTGATTAAGTGCCCTTGCATCTTTAAATGTTGTTTATCAAAGGAAAGGTCACTTGATGTATTTGGCTGTCCAACAGGGTTTCTTCCTGAGGACTCCATAGGAAGACATGGTATAATATTGATTAATGGTTTAGCTTAGCTTAGGTTTATCATCACTAATGATTCATAAGTAAATGTTTACACATCCCTTCGGGGAAACAATACGGGAAACATCACTGTGTGTGTTTTGCAAATAAGAGAAAATGGAGTCCAATCGGAAAAGCAAAAGTAAATCAAGAAAGACAGATAAATCAGCGTAACTGCTGCAACAAAGATCACAACAGTGAAAAAACATAACATTTATGTTCAGAGCTAGATGACTCATAGTTCACACTGCGAAATGTCTCACCCCTGCAGCTGTGTTAATCCGCTGCTCTGTCTGTGTTGGTGTGGTGTTCTGCAGGGTTTTAGGCAGCGCAGTAAAACTAACTAAGACGTGTTGAGAAGAGCTCCAAGGAACACGACAAAAAAAGATGTTACAGCCCGAGCCTGCAACAAAATGTTCAGCCTACTATTGTAACACCACGGCAGACACAAGGCAGGCCTTTTGTCTGATCGAGTGGGAATTCTTTTTTTTTATGCACTGATAGCAGAAATGTGCTCGGTCTGACAATGAAAATGGAGCACAGCAGCTGTAGTCAAACAATGAATACTAATACTTCTCGTTCTCTGGTCTTCTTTTATTCTACGACGGGTGATGTAAGTTCACTCGCAGAGTATTACAAAGTCCAGTTGATAGAACATTTGATTCAATTTGAGAACAGAGCATTAAATTATTAATCCTGGCAGGGATCGCATGTTTTAATGAACACATAGTGGTGTATGATCCCTGTCTAATGCTCCATTTGGCACATAGGAGGAGGTAAGATGATGTTACAGGGTGAAACACAAGCATTAAAGATTTTTTATTATTTCACAAGACGATGGAGAACGGAGGAGTCGTTTAAAGCTTATCAGCGCACCCCTCAGTCATTCTGCCTCTATGTCGACAAGGCAAGAGAGAGAAAGGTTTAATTCAAGGCAGAACAACTTCTCAGACAGGTATTGCGGGAGAAACGTGACTAAAAACATTGTTGTGGGTTGAATTACATGTGCATGAATCAGCATGCTGAAGTGCAAACACTTTTGTTGCTAATCTGAGGCATAACAATGCTACTCTGGCCCCTTTATCCTCAGATCAAACGTGCTGCCCTGGCGCTCTCTTGTGTGGAAATTCCCATCCTGAAATTTCTCAGATGTAGAAGATCAAGCCAAACGAAAGAGCATATTTTTTTCAGAATTCCCACCAGCTAATTGGGATTGCTTTCGATGCGTGGAGAAACCTTCCAGTTTGTGATCCATTGAGCCAACAGGGTTAACTGAGGACGCAGACACGTATGATCGATGATTTAGAAAAGACTGACTGAAGTGCCATCGGAGCACTGACACAGTCTGCGCCATCTGTGCAGGTTGTGTCAGTTGGCCCGTGTGGATAAAGACATTTCACATATTTTGATATCCAGCCACGAAGCTTTTCAGTTGCCTCATCACCTTCTGTTCCCGGCAGTACGGTGGCAATACAGCGTACAGCTCTCAGCGTATATAGGCCTTTTACATCGGGTTAAATGTATTTTAGTGCAAAGCATACTGTCTATAAAGATGAAATATTGTTGCCAGATCTGAATTCACCATCACATCCACAAAGCACAAACAACACTTGCAACACAGCGGTGAAAAAACTGTGTCGCAATCACGTTCCACATTCTGAGCAAGGTTTTAAAATCCAACCCTCCCTGTCTTTCACAAACATAAACAGGCCCATGGTTTGCAGCTCATTCATGAATCTGCATCTTTGGAGTTCCTGCTAGAAAGTGTAAGTCTACCAGTTCTGACTCAAAGCCAAGGGACGCCCCTTTTCTCTGTCTCAGCTTTGCAACCATTCATGCCCTGTGGAGCGTATGCTCCACCCAAACAGTATCACCATGGTGACACACATACTGTATAACTTTTAAGGTGTGCGCCTGTCTGTCTTTTTTTTTTTGTCTCTACCTATTCGGCCTTTGAGCCGTGACAAACGTCGAACGACAGCGTCAGCAGATAAGGGGTTTCCCTCTGCACGGCCTCCGGTTGCCCAGGCAACATTCCTGACAAACATTGGCCCAGACTTGAGCTTGCATACCAGAGGATCTCCCAGGAAGTCCAAAAGGCTTTCCTGCCGTTTTGTTGTTGTTGTTGCTATAGTAGTGGCTGCCAGCCAGCGAGTGTGTACAGGTACACCTACTACTACCTGTACCTTCCATTGAATCTATTGATAGAAGTAGAACACATTCTTTATATAAAGACAAGGACACACCTGAAAGACGTCAACCTGAACGCTGTTGACACAAAATGCTTGTCTGATGTCTGTGTTGTAGAAACAGACAGCCTACCAACATGGTATCTGGATTGCATTTATAGTTCATGAGGAAAAGTAATTGAAATCATTATTTACATTATTAAATATATTATGTCTCATCACCTAAATCATCCAGATTATCTCAGGTCTGCAAAAGAATAATCTGCATATAGGTACTTTGGAAGATTTAGGAGAGTTTTTTAAATTGACCCTTGAAAAAGTCTCTGTGCATGGTCCTGAGTAAGTGTGTGTGCGTGTGTGTGTGTGTGTGTGTGTGTGTGTGTGTGTGTGCGTGTGTGCATGGTTTGTCATGGACACTAGGGAGGCGAGAGGCTTGCAGCCGTTCAGTGCAAACACAAACCAGGGCCATCTGCAAGCCTGGATCCCCTCCAACAGCAACACTAGCACACACACACAAACACATCCACACACACTTTATATGATATCATGAATTGGGTGTCAGCGGCTGTAGCACCTCATCTTTCGACGTAAATGTATACGGTCTGGGGCCAAGGCAGATGTTCTGCATATTGTGATAACCTGAAGGAGTTGTTGGAAACAAACAGTCAAAACTCAGAGATGTTGAACAATTAAGATTGTAAATAAGATAATTACGGTTTAAATTAAGCAACAGCTCCCACGGTGTTTTTAATGGTTTTACACCACACAGATTGTGAGTTAGATATGTTTTGCCTTAGGTCCTGGTTTCACTGTTGCTCGGTTATGTTGAGAAAACAAGTGAAGCATGTGAAACAGTGACTGATGCTGTGTAGGAGCAGGCCAAAGTGAAAATGCCTCTTTCCCTGCCAGAGATTTGTATTGGAAACCACAGATCCATGGCACCGAACCATTTAGGCCTTCCTCTAGCACTACACAGGAAAATGTGTGTTTGTGTGTGTGTGTGTGTGTGTGTGTGTGTGTGTGTGTGTGTGTGTGTGTGTGTGTGTGTGTGTGTGTATGTGTGT
>JAVQJL010007736.1:0-14344 GCA_036024295.1 Nannoperca obscura
GGAACGTTGGGTCTTTGTGTGTGTGGAAGTTGGTCTCGACCGGCTCCATGTGATTGAGTGCCCTGAGATAACTTTGTTATGATATGGCGCTATAGAAATAAAATTGAATTGAATTGAATTGAATTGAATTAATATTAATCCAAAAAATCTTACAGGGACACTGACAGGGAAAATTTTACTGCATAATAACTACTTTTACTTTTGATACTTGAAGTACATTTTGCTGATAATACTTACATAGTTTTAAGTAAGGTTTTAAATCAGGATCTTTTCTTGCAGAGGAGTATTTTCACAATGTGGTATTAGTACTTTTACTTAAGTAAAGGACCTAAATACTTCCTCCACCACTGCTTAAATCAGTCGCCTATTCTGTGAAATCACTGTCATTTGGGCATCTTCATACTTCTTACTCAGTGTTTTTTGCTGTGGTGTTTCTGCACTTCTCAGAGATCCTCTGCCACTACTCATCCATCACCATGATGTCTTACTTTTGTTGTTGTTGTTGTTGTTGTTGTTGTTGCACGTTTAGTTTGTTCTCATCCAAGCCATGGTGCATACGGCTTCTCATGCTAACTACCCCGTTTTTCTTCTGCTGTCGTTTCTTACAGGAAATGTTAAGTATGTGATTGATGCATCCTCGTTTGGGCAATCATCACTTATTGTGTTGTTGTTGTTGTTGTTGTTGTTGTTATTAGACTCAAATAAAGGATTCAGGAGTTGTTACCTGGAAGAAGGCTTCCACATGCTGTTTGGGTGCGTCCGTTTTCAAGGCAGGGTAAGTGTACTTCCCCATCATGTCATATATCGCTCTGACGATGTCTGTCATCTCCTGTGAAACACAACAGATGCACACACACACAAATAATACGTGAAGTGTTTACCTAAACACACAAACACAATGTGCATAAAACCACAACTGGAAAATAATAAAGGTCAGGCATGAACACACACCTCTTTGTTGATGTATCCATCTCTGTTGATATCGTAAAGGTTAAAGGTCCACTGCAGCTTCTCAGTCACGGAGCCCCTCAGCAGGATGGACAGAGCTGTTACAAAGTCCTGATGGAGAGAAAAAGAATGAATGAAAAACTTAAAATAAAAACACAAATATGAGAAAACATTCAAAAATTATTTGAATAGGAACTGTTCAAAACCCAAGTTTTTCTGTGCAAAAACGTGGGAATGTGTGCAGCGAGCAAACCTCAAACTTTATGGAGCCGGTGTGTGCTGAGTCGAATGCATTGAACAGAAAGTGTGCGTAGGTGCTGGCATCTGCAGGAGAAGAAGAAAATGCTTGCCAATACACTGGGCTGAAACAATACGACACAACACAGACGCAAACGGCACAATGCCCACTATCTCTTTACCTCCATGAGGGAAGAACTGGGAATATATTTGCTTGAAAGTTTCCTCATTTACGATGCCACTTGGACACTCCTGGAAAGAGAGAGGGGGGGAGGGGGGGCGGGGAGAGGGTGAGGATGTGGGAGATATAAAATGCAGATACCAACTCGAGGGACGGAACAAGATAGAGGTGGACAGAGACTGATGGAGGGTTTAACAAATAACAGAGAGAATTATAATATAAATAAATTAAAGGATTACACAGAGTTGATGGGAGACTGGTTAAACCTCTATGTGATACATATTTAATAGGAACATATATTTGTGCCAGTTTCTATAAAAAGCATTATTGTCTAATATCACCATAACAGACTGAAGTTGCCAATTCTGACCTTCTGTCCAGGATTTCACTATTGAGTCCGTTTTTTTTAAAATCTAGAGCTTTAATTTAGCTGTAAATGCAAAACAGACACCAAAATCATCTGATTCTTTTCTAATACTTTAGCATTTATTACAATTACAAGTATCTTTATATTGTAAAAGTAGGGAAAGGGATCTGCTTTGAAATGAAACAGTAATCTTAGAGTTGTTAGCTCTAGAGCAAGAAATCTACTGACCAACACATGGACACTTTTATTATCTACTGTATGCATCTATGAAGAGGACAAATCTCCCAAAAGACAAAAACTCTGTCTGTTCCTCTGCACTGGTGCCCCAGTACAGTCACTCACATTCTTAAAGCCCCGGTAGAGCACTTGGAGCTCTCTTTTGCTGAAGTTGGTTTGCGCTTCTAGCTGGTCGAGGCCCTCCGGTCGATGGCACACCATGGTCATTTCCAAGTCGTCATCAGCTTTGTCTGAAGAAAAACACGTAAAACATAATATTCCTTAAAGTAAATGTATACACAACATGCAGCAAAAGAAAAGTGAGAAAGCAGACAAAAGGAAGGATAGATAATGCAGGTAATATAGAAAAGAAGGAAGTGGATATATGACATATGGTAGGGGACATAATCTGCACAAGTTTAAAATACTTTCTATTTATTCAATTGGAAAGGGCAGAAATGATAAAAAGGGTTTTAAAAGGGAAGGAGAGGAGAGGAGATGCTGGAAGGTAGAGGTCAGTCTAACAGCTCCATGTTCCTCCTCTCACCGGCCCTGTGATTAACAACTCATTACTCTCCTCGCTGGAGGGAAGGGGAGAGAGGACAAACCATTGACTCTGAGACAACACACGCACAAACACACAAAGGCTCATAGTGCCTATAGGTGAACATGACAGTGCGCATAATTAAATAGAAAAGTAATACAAGTTCCGATATGATAAAGTTGTCGTAATGTGCACGGTAAGTTTCATGAACGGTACTTCAGAATACTGAATTGAATTCTTATTGTTTGTCACTGTCCAGCGGAGTTTGCTCAGTATCACGAGAAAGACCTGAAGTTACAATGTTCTCCTGCTTCATTACAGTTTGTTGAGTGATGGATAGGTGCATTGCTCTAATACATCCTTGTTTTGGAGGATAGACTGTTGGGCAGATGGCTGATCCATTCAGTGTGCGTCAGTCAAGATTGCTGCCTGTGTAGACCTGCAATTATTCGTAAGAGCTGACTTCCCATCCAAGGGACTGCATGGTGATCAAGTACAATTTCCCTCTGTGTCTTTACATGCAAAGTACAGTCATCACACCCAGTCCGCAGAAGTGTCAGTGTCTGATTTACCACTGCTCACTGCAGAATCAGTCCGTAAACTGGGAGAATGTAAGCTGCCAGTGGTTTGAATGGGTGCTGGTACAGTCACAGTGTCCAGCGCAGATACAGATACAAGAGCTAAAGCATTTTTATGGGCTCCTGTTCTGCGTTAATGAAGTGTCAGAGAGTGCAACGTTCACACTGTCCTTGGCAAAGGACCAGATTTTGAAACATCAACGGTCTTGAAATAGAAACATTTTTATCTGTGTGGCGGGTCCGTTAGTGCTTTGTAAAGCTTCATTAAACCAGTAGAACTCAGTGAATCACGGGCACCAGGTTGACATTTTTACTGTGCCAGGTGAGGACAACTTCATCACTTCACTGCTAAATTAAACCTCAGTCAAAGGTCTAGCCTTTTTAGATTCACTATCCAGTGTTCCCATTTAATACATCAGTAGACTTTTCATGTAAATAATGGCACAGAAGTGCTTGTCATCGTGGTTTAGGAGCAAAGTTGGGTTTGAATTGAAATGTCAGTTATGATGTTACAATCCTTTGAACCACTGATCCAAACATATCCCTCAATTGTGGCACTGCAGGTACTCTAAAATGATGATGAATGTTAACGTGGTTATATTATGTTATCCAGCAAGAGCTTATTACACTGTGCCCACTAATTATCTACATTATGGGTGCATTATTACATTATTACTTTGTATAACTTAACTAACTGTTGAGCTGTCTCTCTTTCTATAGCTCTTTCCTCTGCCTCACACACACACACACACACACACACACACGCTAATACAGCCCCTGAAGGCCATTCGTTTCATCACTAAGGCAGTTCAGTCTTTCTTAGCATCACATTAAGGTGGAAGTTCACACTCATGCCCAAGGTGAGATTATTCAGATCCAATTCCTAGTGGTCTTCAGATATAACCTACACTATCCTGCAAAATTACACCCCCAAACACGCACGCACACACACACACACACACACACACACGCACACAAAAACATAAATATTACCAAAAAACTGTGATCTACATATTCTTGTAAATTAATTCAAAACACAGATCTTGATGTGATTCTCTTACATACAGGACACACTGTACACATAAATCACACTAATGTTTTTGTTTTGTTCGGACATTGTTACTCCCACACAGTGTTTCATTCATGCACCTACAGAGTTAAAGAATATGCACTCCTCTGAGAGGCTTCACTGTGTTTTTGTAACAAGATCCTTTGACACACACACAGAATATATTCATGTAGAACAACTACAGTATATTGAGTGTTTTGTACACCTTCACTCAGTAAATTTTTTCAAATAGTAAACACTGAACTAATGTTCTGGGAGAAAAAGTGTTCACATACAGCTGTCTTTGTAGACAGAAAGCAATTATTGTCTCTCAATGGCAGGCCATTTCTTCTTCTCATATTCAAATAATTAAAAAACAGAACAAAAATGTTATATATATATTATATATATAGACCAAAAAAAGCAGAATATGTGAATTATATGCAATAGGCTAAATGCAACATTATGATGTAAATGTGAAGAAAACAAACAGGCTTATGTAAGGTATCCATACATGAAGACATACATTAACAACTTATTTCATTATCACTAGTAACTTATTGAGATATTTCTTTTATCTTGGCTTTCAGTTAGTTGTAGCAGCTTCTTTTTCTGTACTCTGGATGACATCAGACATTGCACCAAAAGCAATGTTTTTTGATTATTGCAGCAGAACTTTTGTCAGTAGACAAACTAATGTGTGGGACAGCTGTCCATAGCAGATTTAGAATTTCAAAAGCAGCAGAGAAACAAATTATACGCAAGCCCTCTACAGCAAGGATATACAATGACTAGCTAATGGCAACAGTTCAGATTTTCATTGCTACTGTACATTCTGCAGCGTCTAACATTTAGTCACTGTCTGTGTGTATGTATATGCATTTTTATTCCTTTGATGAGTAGCAGCTGATTCAAACTTATCTAACAATCCCACATGAATAATCCAGATCAGAAAGACAACAGTGAAAACACAACCTGGTGCTAGACTACAGTGATAGTAGTTGTCGTACTGACTCACCCTCTACAGTGATGACTCCCAGTAGGTGCAGCATTTTGACGGCCCCACAGCACAGCAGAATGATGGCTATAGTATGTAAGCTGTTCTCACTCCGCTCCTCTCTTTCCATTTTGACTACTTCTTTCTTTCCGTCGGCCTCTAGAAGCTTTGTGTCTCCACCTCACCTCTTACTCCTTTACTTGTTTTGTGTTTTTTAATTCTTAGACTTCTACTATGTAGAAATACTAAAGAACAAACTTATTCTAAACGTTCAACTCTTGTTTCTCTATATTTCTGTGTCTCTCTGTCTCATGCCTACGAACTTTCCATCCATCCTGCTTCCTCCTACAGCGAGATCAGCACTCACCTGCCTCTCTCTGTCTCTGTCTTTTTATTCCCCTGTCTCTCTATACCCTGGGGCATCTCCCTCTCTTCTCCTGACCTTCGCCCCCCCCCCCCCCTCTCTCTCTGTACCCCCCCAATCCCACCCGCCTTTGACCCAGTCAATGTGTCCTTACCTCTTTGGGAACCGCGCTCTAACTCGAGGGTCCCATCTGAGCTCACTGTAACAATGATAAACTCACCTTGTACTGTGTGACCATATTGTGAGTGTGGGCGTGTGTGTGTGTGTGTGTGTGTGTGTGTGTGTGTGTGTTCATGAGAAGATCAGCACTTGATTAATTGGCCCCATTAAGACACACAGTCATCCCAGAACAACAGAGGGCTCAATTTACTACAAAGTGACTTTTCTAACAAACCATGCCTCGATCCTTTTAACATGACCAAACAACACTTTCTCTAATTTAGTAATTATGAATTAATCTGGTGTGACAACAGGATCCATCCTAATCTGCACTGTGGATTTAAACTTTATATTTTAACGTGTCAAGAGAACAGGGAACTATATAATCCACTATAACCTATGTGTACCAGCAGGGGGCAGCATAAACTAACAAAGAGGAAACCAGAGTGCGTCAAAGCTTCTAATGAAGATGTGTTGTACATTTCATTACATGTGCTCCCTCCTTCAGTTCATGCTCAGAGGATCTGAACAAAATGTCTTCTTTGACAAATAAAAATGTGCCATATTCACAAAATATAAAGCATGAGCGGTATGGTAAAACATTTATACCATTTTTATTCTTAATGTTAATGTAAAACTGAGCTGTGATCGCCACAGACTTGCAGACTGCAGGGGGCTCTGCTGTATCAAGAGGTTTCCCACAGAGTTGCCAATTGAAGGTTTGCTTTATTTACCGTTGTGTTTACTGTTGCAGCAGTGCTGGGTCAAATTAAATTTAGTGGCAAGAGTAGCATTTCATTTAATTTGCCAGACATTTAAAAGATGCTCAGTAGTGTAAACATCACTTAATAAGGGTGATTAAGTTGTGTGTTCAACCTTCACCTGTCTCTCACTGTGACCAATTAGCAACATTTCTGTCATGGTATAACACACAGACACAGTGAACGGGAACGCTTCCTGCCACAGGTTCTCCACACAGACACTCCTGTCCACAGATATTATAATGAATGTATTAAAGGAACCTATCAAAGGAGACCTGTGACGCATGTTATGTTTTCTTAAAGCATAACATGCTTTTCTAAAAACCTTTAGCAGACTAATTAAAAACTAAAAAGAAACTCATGTGAAAAGAACCTTCATATAAAAGATGCAGTGCGATGTTAAAATATACACATAAATGGAATAAATTCACACATAAGGCACATGTGGTTTTCGGAGATTTCACATGTAAAATCAAATGACATCAAATGTGAAAACTTTCACATAAAATACAAAACCTGTGAAAAAATGCCTTCAAAATCTTTGTAAACGCTCTCTAGATAAGAGCTAGTTGCATATAGTGAATCTTTCATCTCGCTCTATCATTCAAGAGTGATGAATTTGCATGAATTTCACGTGTTTTCCCCTCGTAATCAGTGAGGCAGCGGCAGATTCTTAATACTGCAGGCTGCGGTTTGGGATCAGGTCATTCCTATGTAACAGGGCTACACCTACTTCTGACTTTACGCTTTGACTTTCCAACAAAAAAACGTTAATAACAGTCACTTCAAAGCGAGGCTCCTGCTTAGGGGCCCCCTGACCCACTAGGCCTGTGCCTGTTCAGTAATCCATCCATGGATATCAAGGCGTGGGTGATGTGCTCATGCTATGCCCTGCCTGTCCAAGTGCACAGGAAACATGTTTAAATAATATGAAGACTTTGGATCTGACGGCAGGGTTAGATGTACAAACTTTTGTAAGCACAGGCTCAATTGCAAGACTCTGATCCAGGAAACCTCATGTAAAAGCACAAGATTAAGGCTTCATTTAGACCAAATCCGGCACTGCGGCGAAAACGCCAATCCTCCCATTCATTTGAACGTGGGTAGTGCATTGGGCTACGGTGATGGGGCAAAATTAACTGACGTCACACTGCGGTGGTCAGTCACGCAATTGATCAGACCAGAAGACGCCCAGGTGAAGAAGAACCTTTATTTACCATGTACCATTGTAGCATTAGCTGTTTGCCGAGCAACTGTGAAGATTGAGCCTGATCGATCGCTGCAGTGATGACTGTACATCAGCTGTACAACCCTGCCACAAGGGAGTACAGAGATGTTAATTGCCGTGCAGTCAGTAGGTGTTGTATTGCTCTTCAAGCTGGGATTGCTGGTTAGCATTTACCTGAGCTACAATCAGCATGGCCATGTAGTGACACTCCCACACCGCTGCACAACCCTGCGCTAATCGCTGCAACGACTGATTTGGTCTGAATGCAGCCTAACACTCACACGTGCTGAGACAGAGTATTATTGCAAAGTGTTTTTTGCTAACAGGGGAGATCTCGAAAAACCTGCATGATTCATGGTCCACAGCTGAATCTGCCAACTTAGCAGGCTAGGAAAACCTAGATAATCTCGACCTAGAAAGCCACCTCGAGAGCTTCACTTCGATCTGTTACAAGCTGTTAGAAACCGTGGAGTTTGACAGAGTCCAAAAGCCTGAACCCTTTTCTTTCCGAGTTTGTTTGGAGTATTAAGCGGTGGTCTGAACTGTCAGCAAAGAAAGACTGCCTGTCACTCTCCACAGTGTGCCCTCTGTCACATAAAATACCTCTTACATCAACACACACACACACACACACACACTTCCTCTAGCCCAGAAACAGGATTTAACTCCTAGCTTCCCTCTAACTACTGCTGGCACTGTTATTTAATGTTAGCTCTTATTTCTCCTCCATCTCTTACTTTCTTCTGTTGCCCATTGAATCCTCCTTTCTTCTCCATTTCTTATCTCTCTTGCTCTGCCAAACTCCCCTCTCACTCTGCCACTCTATCTCTGCCATGCTCGCGTACTGTGTCCTGTAATCCTTGCCAGAGAGTGTCAAATTTGCATAATCTGAATTAGCCTAATCTGGCTGCGATGGAGAGGACTCACTCTCACCGACCTCTTTAATGGTGGAGGGGGCTCTCCAAGAAAGTAGCAGCTCTACTGGCCATGGGCTCCCTGGAGCTATGGAGGAAGTATCTTAAAAATAGATTTCAGCTGCAACAGTCCTATTTACGGCATGCAAAAACTGCACAACCTAATCATGTTCCACGGGCGTGAATTCAAGCCAGTGGACACGAGGCCAATCCCTGACTGGCCTTTGGGTGGTTCACTGAAAGTCCAGTTGTCTCACTCTGCTTGAAAACACACATTTCGACACATAGAGAGCCCAATGACAAGACAAACATGAAAACATTATTTCAAGGGTCACAATACAAAGACAATACACACTTCCATGCTTGCATGCTCACACACACACATCTGTTTGCTTACTAATCCTCAGCCTGTGAAGGAGGACTGAAGTGCTGAAGGGAGTTTGCAGTGTTATGTGTGTGTACGTAAGGCGGAGACACACAGAAATCCACCTGATGTCTCTTCCTCACATTTTAGTATGCCACTGTTGATTAGGTTTGGGAAGAGTTAATCAAATACAGCTCATTGACACACACATAGCATGCCAATATTGATTTTTGAGTAAATACATGTCTAGACTCAGAATCTGCATGGATACACAAACACACACACACACACACACTAAGGCAAACACACGCACTGCTGGATGCGATGAGGGGAGAATGTTGAGATGACTTAATAAGCACTCACACTAGCTAATGGGAGCACGGGTTATGATGGAGAAAGGGAGAAAGGGAGCAAATGAGCGACGCAATGGAGGCATAAAAGGGAGAGAAGAGCGAGAGAGGTTTGGAGATGAGGATGCCAGGAGCAGATTGTGGTGGTGGTATGTGAGAGTGTGGCGGGGAAAATCTGAAGTAAGATAAAAAGAAACAAGCAAGCAAAAAGGAGCTGGAGGGAGAAACAGGGGGGGGGGGGGGGACAACAGGGAGAGGAGACGGCAGCAGGGTAAAATGGAAGAGAAAAAGATGTGAAATCGCGGATAAAACAACTAGAAGACAAGGATGAGGAGCAGAGTGACAGAAAAGGAAAGGAGAGAGGAAGATTGATACAACATTGCTGCAGGGAGTAAGTGAGGAAAACAGAGAAATAGGGGCTGAAATGAAATATATTCGCCAGGGAGGCGAGAAAAATGCCACGTGAAAAAATCTTTTCTAGAGGGATGAGTTGTCAGAGGTCACCACAACAGATGGGGAAAACAGCAGCTAGTCTGCCAGACGAAACCAGGCAGATAAGACAACAGGTAGGGGGAAACTACCACCAAAGAGAGGCTGTTAGGGGAACAGACAAGATCACTTGACAGAAAACAAAGCAAGTTGAGAGATAACAAAGCAGCCTTGATGAAAACAGTCAAGAAAAGCAGATGTGCAAATATTCAGGAAGGTGCAGGACATAAACATGGCGTTTGTTTTTTTTCAGAGCACAGTGGTGTTTAGAGGATCAATCATGTAGGAATCTAATCTCACAATATTACAGCCGTGCACTGTCTCCCTTTCAGTGTTGCTGTCAGTGTCACAATCCCAGGATAACAAGTTATCTGCAACACCCCAAAATAGGCGGCTCCACACATACAAGTCCTGCAGCACTAATCCTGCACACAGCTACGTTAGAGCAGAAAAGCGAGAGATGCTAAAGTACCACAACACAACAGCAGAATTACAAACAACCTCCAAATAGCTGCGGCTCTACATCCCATTATTTCCATTGTGTTGTTTTTTTTGTTAGGGCATTTGTGGTGATAAGGGGTGTTTTCATTTGCAGGAAGAGTCAGATTTTCCACAATGCGAGAGGATACAACCACCTCATTATTCAAAGTAGCAACAAATTTACGCCTTGCCTTTTAAACCCCCTTAGGGAACGGTGTTTGTTTGAGCTGGTGGATAAAAAAAAAGGCTTATTCAAAAGATGAAAATAGCCATATGCACTCACTTGGAAAATGTCCTGTATGGTCTAATTTGCACTGAAAAAACCGATAATAGCCCGCCTCAAGAAATAAGTTTAAATGGTTGCACGCTATTAATGCGGGATGTTTTCACTATGGCACTGATCTCCTGCTCAGTGTGCCCATTCACTGGAGCAGCCAGTTTGGATCTGTTAGATTTATATAAACGAGGTTTACTGGCTTTTCTTTAAATGAGTAATGAGGTAGTAAAATATTTCTCCCAGGCAACAGGTCTTCATAAAAAAAGATCTGCATATTTGCATCTCTCACTACCTCAGTCTCTTTCACATGGCCTTGACTTACTTAGGAATATCCCAATCCCATCAAACGCCCCTCGCCCTCCCCCACCCCTTCCTCCCTAAAACTGACATATTTTGTTGCCATGGCTACCGTGCTTCCAAGGTAACAGCAAGACAGAAAAGCAGGGTGTGAGCAGAGTGACAAATACCTTCGACATGTGTGTGTTTACCAGCGTCAATGCCTGCATCTGCACACACAGCCAGACAGACAGAGTGACACAGGCATCCTCAAGCCCACACACACACACACACACACAGACACAGTCATAGAGGCTGTCTCATACTCTCCTCCCCCGATTTGCTCTGTCAAAAAAAGATACGCTCAACAACAATCACCTGGGTGCACACACACACACACCATACAACTTTGTTGTAGAATACAAAGATACTCTTTTTCCTCTGGGAACACCTGTTGGTCTTTCTTTTTTGTTTTCTCTCTCTGTTTCTCATGCACATAAACACACAAACACACACACAGACACACACACACACACACACACACACACACACTACAAACTATGCCCTCTTTCTTTCACTGCATCTTAACTGAAATACCAGCAGTTATTATTAATCTTTGGTCTGCAGCTCGCGTACGTGCGTTGTTTAAATTTGTACTGGAGTTTGTGTGTGTGTGTGTTTGTGTGTGTGTGTCTGGAAGATACAATAACAACACACTGTTAAAAGTTTCACTCTCCATATGTGTGAATGCATGCATGTGTTCATTAAAAAGAGAGAAAAATCAGTGTTTATGTTTATAGATGTGTGCAGGAGGGTTTGCAAAGGCGTGTGTGTGCGTCTGTGTTTGTGTGTGTATTCCCTCACCCCTGGACAGCCTCCTCTGCTTGGTCTGCATGGTCAGCGTACCCACCACAGCCCCCATGTTTGCCGTCGTCGTCGTGGAAACAAGTGAGTCTGTATGCTGAAGTCTGTATCTCTTTGTCACGTGTTTGGACGGCTAGAGCACACACACACACTCCCTCGCCCTCTTTCCTCTTCTCATCCTCCCCTCTCTCCTTCTCTCCTCCTGCTCTCTCGACAGAAACTCTCTCTCTATCATCCCTCTTTTCACGCGTTCTTACTCTATCGCATGGCGCTCCTCCTCTCTCTCTCTTTCTCTCTCCCCTTTTTCTGCCCACACTCTCCCATCTCTACCTCCCTCCCTCCCATTTCCTTGTTTTTCATTAGGGGTTGTAGCCTCCCTCCCCCTCTTCCCTCCCACCTTCACCCGCAAGCCAAGAGCCTGTGCGGAGAATCAGTGATTCAGTATGAAATCAGCGGGATGTTGATTCACTAAATTATAAATAAATGTGAGTGTACCCATTGATTTGTAAATGATAACACTCGGTGAATCACTGGGGGAAAAAAACAACAAACACAGCCCGTTGCATTTCACACCTAAACGCATCTGCTTTCCTCCGATGGAGGACAAATATGCAAATAGATACAGGCTGAAATATTGACGTGAGAGGTAAATATGAATTATGGAGTGAAGGGAAAACATGTGCATGTGACAGAAAATTAGGAAAAGCCTCGAGCTGTTCTTCCTCAACATCACGGTTTGCTCATGAAAAGGCCACTTCAATCCATCAACACGTCTATTCACTCCATCCATCATTCCTGTTCATCCATCCATAATAGCCGCACATACACACTAAGAGAGGAAGGATAAAGGAATGGGGAGATTGTGTGTGTGTGTGTGGCAGATTGGCTCCCAGGGCAGAAAGAAAGGAGGGAAGAGAGATAGGCAGGCTGCAAGAGAGCAAAAAGGAGGGTAAAGACTTTAAGTCAAGGGTGTGACAAGAGAGGGAGATTAAAAGCAGGAACAGGCAAGAGATGAGAAGAATGAGATATTTAATAGGGTAGAAAGAGAGGGATCAAGTGTGAAATAATACTGCAGGAGTGTGTGCTCTTGCCTGTAAAAGCTGCACATACACACCAGATGAAATCACTTTTTAATTACAGCCGGATCAATACAAACAAGGTACACAGTCTTCCATGATGAAAGTACAAAGGGACAAATTGGAAAACGGTTACTGATGACAAACACCATGTGCCGTGCTTGTGCAACATGCACATACAAAACATATCTTTCAAGCAGTGGAAGAAGAAGAACTAAATATCACACTATGTAAATACATGTAAACGTCCTGCATTCAAAGATGTACTCAAGTAAATCAAAAACCAAAATCTACTTAAAGCATCAAAAGTAAAAGTGCTCATGGTTCAGAATGGCACTTTTCAAAATGTTATATTGCTATTATACATGTAAGTGGCTACTTATTAAAGTCAGTTGTTGTGTTTCTAAAATAGCTTGACCCCCTCATGTATGTAAATGGGCAGGACACAAACAAACGTTAGAAACACCTCTCTAATGTTGTCCAGTACAACACCACCTTTAACTTTGACCTCAATAATAAACACAGAATTTAATTTTCCCATTTCCAACAAAAAAACAAACATTATAAACTTTGTAAAGGTAGAATTAATAGCAGAGCTGTTGTATTGAATTGCAATAGATTGGACAGGTGTGCCTAATAAAGAGGCCGCTAATACAATTATATTGTAATTTATCAGTATATTACTGGAAAAGCAGCATTTTAATGTTGTTGCTGAGTGCGGAAGAACACATTTTAACATCTTTACATACAGTTTTGTCAGATTTTATATACTGATCACATGTAACTGTAGCTGTCAAATAAATGTAGTGGAGAGAGCAGTGTCTTTTCTTTTTTCTTTTTGCCACTCAATGAGCAAAACATAATGTTTAATAGAGTTGCAACTGCTTCTGCAAATGATGCATATGTCGAGTTTTACAGCCAATTCTGCTGTAGTCGATTTGGAGAGTAGACACATTGTCCTTCTATATCAAGCCAGCCATCCGTAATAATGCTTCTGCAAATGTGGCAACTGTCTGTTGATGGTGGATAATGATCGAGGCGTGATTGTTTGGAAGCCATATGGGACCATCTAGCTGAAAAGATTTAGTTTGGTGAGTAAAAAAATCTGCAATCTGCTTCTGTGAAAATGTGCTCATGAACACTCGGATGTGTGTGGGTTGTTGTTTTTTTTTTCACAACAACGAGAGAGACAGGATGGGCAGCAGTGGGTAGCAATGTTTTCACCCTGCCTACACACACACACACGTGCTTACACACACAGAGAAGCACACATATGTACGCACACACACATTTTGCACGTGCACCAGCCGTGAGCAAGGATGGCTGATCATAGGATGAGGTCTCTGTGTACACTGGTGGCATTCAAACACCGTGCAGCACTACACACACGCACACACACACACACACACACACACACATGCTGCTCTTCCTCTCAGCTCGCTTAACACTCAACAAATTTACAGGCTATAAAAGTGATTTCTCCCCGTCTTCACTGCATCCTACTTCAACTTTAGCCTCAAACCATATCTATCTATCACCCCCCCCCCCCACACACACACACACACACACACTCACACCCCTTTATCTATGAATTTGTCTCCGGGCATACAGCCTACACCAATACGC
>JAVQJL010007737.1:0-16569 GCA_036024295.1 Nannoperca obscura
GCCCAAACGCCCCCCCCCCCCCCCCCCTCCTGCTCCCTCGTGCCTCTAATCTCCCTGAAAAATTAATCATCTGTCACATCGCCTCAGTGCTCAGCCGCACACCAATGCGTTGCAGTGGCAGGTCAAGAAATAACTCCCCGTCAGGCCTTTCTTAAACGGGGCTTTGGATGCAGCGTTGGCCACCAAACCTGGCCAGTGAACACACGGAGCACATCTTTTTAGTTGCATCCAGTGGGGACACTTGAGACCCGGTTTCCTTTTCACTGTGACAGCAGTCAGTGGGACAATGCGGCTACTCTTTTCCTCTCTACCCCAAACAAAGTCACACAGAGGCTCTCTGTGCCGTATCAGAGACTTGGTTCATCCTCTTCCTTCCTACCGTCAACCAAACAACATTGCGAGAGGGCCACATCCTACTTACTGTAGGCCCGAAGACACAATCGCTCGCATAAAAAGCACTTTCTTCACCCAAGAACCAAGTCACTCGGCATCAAATGTTCAAATACAGGATTCTTTTTTTTTTTTTTTTAAGTGAAATTAAACCTAGCCTTGTGAATTCCATATCTTTATGTTGTATTGTTCTCCTGATATAGAAGACGCAATGTCTGATATGTAATGGAGCACATCGTGAACTTTGTCGCGTCATAAACGGGGGCTCATTGCCACACAGGGTTCATCCCCCTTTCCCTTGTTCCCTCCTTCTTTATCAGCTTCGTGTAATCTGATCCTGCTCTTCGCTGTGTCGCCTCCTCCGAGACGGCTCGCATTTCCTTTTGATTCACGGAGAGATCCCACAGGGAGTAAACAGCTACACACCAGTTTTCAGGCACAGCACTACACTCCACTGGCTTAACACAACTCATTAAAGTAGCTGCAGTGAATCGACTGACAGATCTAGGGCCATTATCCATTCTGCTGCTTATTTTATTCATTGGTGTGCTGGCTGTGGTCGACTGTGTTGTCGGGAATGTTTCCAGATCAGGCAAGGAAGGGGAGCACGCTGTGCCACGTTTAGACAAATTCACTTTGTGTGTTGCTCGTGTGCACGCCAGCAGTATTTCATTGTCTGTTCTTTCTCTGTGGGCTCTTGGCGTGCCGGCCTTGCTGTCGTCTGGATTTTATCAACTGCCTGTTACAGTCAATTGACAAATGCTCTCTCGCTCTCTCAGAGAGAGAGTGTTTTTAAGAAATGTGGACTTCAAGCTGTGTTCTTCCTGAACTTAGCCCATGATGTGATAAAGCTTACAGTAGTTTGTCACTTAAGCTTTGCGTCTACAGTATGTGCAAACAGTCGTGAGAGTACAGCTTCTCCTAATGAACTTCCCCTTACCGACCAGACGGCCCAGCAGTGTTGGTGAGTCAGATAATGTTGACCACCACTTCCTGTCACCCACCACAATAAATCCATTAGCTGTGCACCACTTCACATCCTCCCTTATTGATTTGTAACAAGCAGCTATCCAGTTAGCCCCTGCTGCCTCCATTACAGTGCCATGACAGCTATTGTTGGTCAAGTGGGGGATAAGGGATATGTGGTTTGGGGACCAGGGGGGTCGGTTAGTGGGGGTGTTAAGCTGGATCCCATTGGGACGACTGAACCCCGACTCTTTGGAGAAGAGATGCAGAGAGCACAATGCCAACTGCACCCTGTCTGCTCAGGAGGCTCAGCTGGCTGCTGAGGCCATTTACTGTGTCAGGAGGACTGGGCTGTGAGTGCAGGGTGTTGTGTTAAAGAAACGGTTTATAGTAAGGGGAGTGTGTGAGGGCAGCCTATATGTCGAATAGCTGATCTGTGGAGATGGCGCAGGGAGCTTTACACATGTATGGTAACATAATCCGCTTTATTTGCATGTCAGCCTAAAGAGGACATTAGCAAGCCTGTTCGAAATCACAGGCCTCCAGATGAGGTTAAGTTTCTACAACAAAGCCGTAATATTCTGACACAACCATGGGAAGGCAGTTAACATAAGATTAACAAAAGATACATTCTGGCTGCTAATCTATTTTAGATTTGTGTTTTAGTTTTTTTGAGAAGTGAGTTAAAAAAAAGATATGCTAAATATCAAGCCACAGCCAGGTGAAAGTTAGCTTAGTTTATTGTAAAAATGGTGATGCAGATAGCAAATAGTTAAAAATGTGTTAATTAGTGAACTTCGAGTTACAGGTAAGTGTGTTATGTTTTCTTTAGATGGAGCCAGGCTATCTGTTTCCTCTTGTCTCCAGTCTTTATGCTAAGCTAAGCTAGCCGACATGAGAGGTGTATCAGTCTTCTCATCTAACTCTCTACACGAATTCAAGTATATTTCTATGCCTTTACACGTGATACTAATTTTGCGAGGTTAAATTCCCAAGCAGGCATGTAAAAGCCTAGCAGTGCGGACGGCAACGGCCCGGTGACATGTTATTTACACCGCTGCCTGCCAAAAAGGCATGAGGCTAAATAACAAATCACTGCAAACTCCGTAATCTATGTTGGGAGCCACTTTGGAGTACGACCAGAGTTCATCTCCAGCCCCCTGGGCCTCTTTCCTGACCTGATTCATTCCTGCTGTGATACAAAGAGGAGCTTAGGCCAGCAAAGTCGAAATCTAGCCTGCTGGAATGTTTTTCAAAGTTATACTGAGTTTGTTACTCCGTCATGTTTTAATTATTCTGAGGAATTACTCAGGAGAATAAAGTGTCAGATCTACAGTTTAACCTCTAGGTGTATTCAGCCTCACCCACACTCTGCTGCCACACCCTTGTGGAGAGCCTGTCACTGCTTGGGAGACACTCCCTGTCTGACATGCCTGGGGGGTGGGGGGTAGTGTTCACAGTTGCGCATCCATTGTCACAGTCGTCATGTCCTCATAGTATCTGTCTGTTTGTCTCAGCAATTTCTGAGTGAGTCAGTGAGAAAAGATACAAGTTTAAAGTGTCCCTAACCCTAAAGTAAAAAAAGTGTGCACTTTTTTCAGCACAAGATTTACATGTAGACGCAGGACTAGATCGAATATACTACGTTAGTGTGGAATGTTACACTAGCGTTCCAGCATAAGGTGCTGAACAGAATCCATCTTTACTTTTTCTGTTGTAACTCGTTCACTGGCTGCTTTCACTGATCTGCATTCCTGGTTTTACTGTGCAGGGTTTTTTTTTTTTTTCTTCTTCTTTCTTTCTTTTCTCTTGGAAGAAGCCCTCGTAAAGTCATCCACAGAGGCTGTTGCTTAACAAGACAGTGGGAGTGGGTGGGTGTGTTTTCCTGAGTTTTAAAAGTGTGGCTTCCGTGTTACTGCGTGTTTGTGTGGGTGGATGGGACGGCGGTGGTCATGACGCTGATAGAGCAAGGTACAGTGAGAGTGAAATGATGCGTCACTCATTAACTGAAAGAGAGCAAAGTCCAGTCAGAGGTGTACAATGAGCAGAACCAACAGCTTTTATCAGCACTGCACAACGTGGGAGGGATCGGCAGATAACCTTCCATACTCGGATCTGCTATTGCCGTAATATGGAAAAAGAAAAGTATTGTGGGTATCTTGTTCTAAGATTTCGTTCAGCTTTAGTTTTTACTTTGCTGTATATTACTTGAAGTAAAAACTTTGAATGCTTTTCTTTAGATTTTCTTGCCCTACAGCCGTGATCATTGTGGAGGAGGGGGGAAAAAACAACAAAGAAATTATGAGCAAACCCAAGAGGCAACATCACTTATCAGCAAACAAGTGAGCATAGCTTCAAACATCAGATGGGTCAGCAGATAAACCTCCCACAGTACAGTACAGTGCCGAAGCAGAGTTTCAGTTACCTAGGCGATATGCTGGGCGTGTCGCAGCATTGCAACAGTTGGCTGAACAGTGCCGCGCCCAGGAAAACAAAGACTACACAAACACTGTCCTTGATTTACAGATCAGGAAGGTTCTGTGAGTTTGTGGTTTACATGCTGTAGTTCAGCTTGGAATAAGAAGTCACGTGGGCTTTGTTTTGTATTGGTTGTATTTGTGCCTTTAGCAGTGGATCAATAAAATGTATTAGTTTTTTGTTTTTTTTCTTATCAATGGGTAGATAACCAGTAGTTGCTTACCATCTTGACATAAAAGCTAAAAGAGGCAAAGTAGAAAGGTGGGAACACACAGTGATTGTAAGCATAGTTTCTGTCTGGGCTCTTATGAGTCAGTGCATTATCTGTGAGGAAGCATGTAGCTGCAAGCACAGACAGTCCTCTGGGTCCTGGTCCTGCAGGATCTCATGCCAGACTGACTAGAGCTGAAACTCGCCCTGTGAAGGTGAGAGGGAGGCGGCGGCGGCGGTGGGGGGGGGGCACGTTGCGAGCATGCAAGAACACCGTAAATAACACACGCAGGCTTCCCCAAAAAAACATGTGTGGACTTGCAAGTGAGTTGCTAGTGCATCAAAGTGCCACAGGGAAAACTGAGGACAGAACCGTACCACTAACTACATACGCTTAGTATGTAGTATGTAGTACTAACTACATACTAAGCGTATGTATTTGGAAGCTACAATGACACACAGCAGTGCGCACACACAGTTTGATGCCTGGGGGAGAAAAAAGTGGGACTGAGGGACTGAAACACAACACGACACATCCTTATGCAACAAAGATGAGGGAGTGGTGCTCTTAACACATCATGTACAGCTCCAGTGTAAGGCAGAGTGACAAAGCAGTTCGTCTATGTACAAATTCCTTTCCTTCAAAACCCGTACATCAATTCTGATTACAGTACTCGCTAAGTTCTGCAAGTATGGATTTGTTTTGTGAAGTTGAATGTAAGTAGAAGTAAAGGTGGTAATCTTAGGGGTTTATAGCTCATTTTCGTCCAACTCTGCAGCTCAACATTGTGACTTTTTAGCCCAGACTTGTTTTATTAGTAGTACAGACGGAAGATGAGCATAGCTTCTTATTGCATGGAATTTAACAATAAACAGCTGTCAATATTTTTTTCCCTTTTTTGTCTGTCGAAGCCCGAAATTGTTGACTTCGCCGTGTGTAGAGCCCCCCCGGTACCTTCAGTCCATCTGCAGTGCCGGCAGGAATCCTACAGTGCTAATACACTCTCTTACATGTGCGTGCACACACACACACACACACACACAAAAGCACAATGCACCCCCTGCAATGTGCTCAGCAAAGAATCCTGTCAACAGTCAGACATCTGAAAATACTTGTAACCAGAACAGTGAATGCATTGTACTCTGTCGGTCGTATGTCGCATGCAGTTGCAGGCAGATATTATGGATGCAAATTTGTCTGCGATGAAAAGGATTTCTGTGGTGGGTGACATTCAGAAATGGGTACATAGAAAACACCCATGCATGTTCTGTAGTAAGCGGTTATTTTGGGTCTGAGCATCATAACAAGGAAGTCTATAAGGATTGTCGATTATTAAAGTCTTCATTTTAAGATTATAAATCAGAATGTAAAGTAATGATTTTGTGGCAAGGGCAGCAACATTACATTTAGCCACAGGCAGAAACATTTTATGAATATTAGATGTAATATTTGAGACAGTCCCGTATTATTGTTCTGACAGGAACACATTTGATTTATCTTCATAAATAATTTCACATGTACAACCCAATTTTGACATTTTTACTCTGAGGTGCATTCATTTTAATGGTAAATAATAAAGCATGTTCAACTGTTAGCACAGTTAGACCGGTGTAAAAATTATTATTTTACTATGACAAACAGTAAGACGTGAGAATTGAACACCTGAGTAAATGTAGCATGAAGAGTGACTTTCATTAGTAAAACGAGATGTTGAAGGAGGTATAGAACAAACTTGCACCAACAAGTAAGTTTGGAAGTTACGCAATCTGGAGCTCTGTTAGACTGAAACTACAGTACACAAGATGCCTCAGGATTTCTAATCAGACCCAAAAGGCATGTAAGTGTTAAATTGTTTGAGGTATTATTTAAAATAAGACCAACAACAGTTGAAGTGAAGTTGCAGAGATTTCGGCTTGTGTGTGTGCGTGTGTGAGGAGGCGTAGGCTCACTGTCTGCACACACACACACTCACCCAGTGGAGTCGAAACCTGACGAGCAGGTTCCTGATTGCCATGCGTCAGCAGTAGGCTGCTCCCACAGCTGTATGGGTGGAGGCCCTGGGTGAAAGGTCACTTGGGCCGGCTAGCATTCCTGACTTATAGCTGTCTCTCCGCCCTCCCTTCCCCATGAGCCGCTGCTGCTCTGTGTTGTCATTTTCAGGTCAGAGTGCACGGCTGGGAGGCGGGTGGTTGGGGGGGGGGGGTGAGCTGTCATACTCCAGTGTCCATTTAAAAACTGTGACAGTCTTGTGTAAGGGAGCAGAGACCTATTTATTAATTCATGAAAAGAAGCAGGCGTGTAGTGAAGTTCATCATCATTATTATTATTATTATTATTATTATAGCAGAAGAAATGCTGACTTTGACAAGTTCTTTGTGTTTTTTAGGTTTGCTCCATCGTTGTTTGGATAACGGGAGGCAAGGATGGCAATGCAAAGTAAGTGAAACACAATTCAGCTCTTGGTTTTTATGCATTTTAGTGTCATATTTTATTTCCTCTTACATTCTTGCAAACTCTCCTTTAATAATACAGAGATGTTATGTGCATTTTTATGCCTCAGTCTGCAGTAGTTTGAAAGGACACTGTTGAACTTTTTTTATCATGACCTTTTATTACTTCCATCTATTGTTTTCACTTATTTATATTGAGGTCACATACTTAACACAAGCAATAACTAAAAGGGACTTCTGTAAAAGGGTTCCTTTTTGTGGCATCAATGTAAAACACTGGTCCACTAGGGAGGAAAATGGGGGCAAAACACAGGGGGGAAAAATCTAATTGTTGGCAAATAATGACAAGGTACAACCCCTAAATATCTTCAAAACCCTCACTCAATAATTATCAAACTTGCTAATGAATGACTTGGGTCCAACACCTCTGACATCCCACAATTCCTCCCTTCCTCTCGCGTTTGGCAGTGAGTGAGTCTGACAGTGGCAGGGTGAAGGTGGCAGAGTGGCAGCAGACAATGTATGGCTTGGACTCGGGCATCCAGTCTGGAGCCACCACAGTCAGAGATGACGACGGCGAGTACATGACCTCCAAGCACTACACCATGACCACCACCGTCACAAGCGGGGAGCATGGTAAAGGCCAAACCAGCCAATATGCATTCAATTTAGCCTTTGCCTTAATTACACGTGTTGTAATCTCATCATGGTCATCATCTCACTTCTCCATAGACTTGGATACCCAGTACAATTTGACCAGAGCCCAACGGGTGCGGGCTGCGATGTTCCCAGAGACGCTGGAGGGAGGCACCACCATCTTGTCGACTCAGACCGACCCGTCCCAGATGACCAACGTCCAGCGGCTGGCCGAGCCCTCCCAGATGCTCAAGACGGCCATCATCCATCTGATCAACTACCAGGACGACGCCGAGCTGGCCACGCGCGCCGTGCCTGAGCTCACCAAGCTGCTCAACGATGAAGACCAGGTGATGAGCGCAGAATCATGTCCACACACACACACACACACACACAGCCTGATTTAGTTCAGTCAAATCTGCTGTTATTGGATACATCATTAAGGGTCTTGTGAGATAATTAAGTTGAGTTTAATTTATTACTGTTGCACTTAATAATTTTGATAATCCAATTAAATAATGCCACTTGCTGGCTCCAGCTTCTCAAATTAGCTGCTTCTCTGTTTGATGTCATTGTAAATCAAATATTTTAGGGTTTTCAACAATTGGTCGGACAAATTTGAAGGTAATTTGAAGTCGTCATCTTGAACTTGAACTTGAAAACAAAAAAAATGACTTTTTCAACCCCTTTTGTTTCTCATCAGCTTGTGGTCAGCAAGGCAGCACAGATTGTCAACCAGCTTACGCGCAAGGAGGCGTCGCGGCGTGCATTGATGCAGTCCCCTCAGATGGTGGCAGCGGTGGTGCGGGCGATGCAGAACACAAGCGACATGGAGACGGCGCGGGCCACAGCCAGCATCCTCCATAACCTGTCCCACCAAAGAGAGGGCCTGCTCTCCATCTTCAAGTCGGGAGGCATCCCTGCTTTGGTTCGCATGCTCAGGTACTTTTGGACGTTGCTTATATATGTGGGGACAATGTACTCCTTCTTATACTGTAGGTATGAAAGGGAAAATCCACCGTAAAACAATGAAGTAGTTTTAGAAGAGAGCACTTGGCAATGTTTATTCAATTTTTAGGCGCATTTAGCTGTTTCATGGGGTTGTGGAATCCCTGTTAAAACATGCCAAACCCAGACATTTTAAAGTCATGTTGAGGTATTTTACAGTGGAGCTACATTTCAGTTCAACTGCAGAAGAAAGCAGGTGCGTTTGACTCAGCAGTTTGGTACTGACATTTAATGGACATTACAGGAGAAAGCCATTATAGAATATTAATAGAGCTTGATTTCTCCACTAGCATTAGCCTCCAAAGACAATATTGCAAAGCAGCAACAAGAACGTTTCTCCGCTGGAAGACCTTATAGGTCCTGCCACTATCGATTCTACTTTATGAGAGTTTTGACTGGCATTATGGGCAATGTAGGAGATGTCAGAAACTGGGTCCAATGGAAAAAACGCAAACAGAAAATCTATGATGGAATCTGACAGTGAACACACCAGATTGGTGACGTTTTCCTTTTAATGTATGGCAAAAGTACAAGTCATATGTTTTGGTGATGCACGCTTAGCCCACCTGTTTCTCTCCCTCAGCTCTCCCATCGAGTCTGTGCTCTTCTACGCCATCACCACGCTCCACAACCTGCTGCTGCACCAGGAGGGAGCTAAGATGGCAGTGCGCCTGGCCGACGGCCTGCAGAAGATGGTTCCCCTGCTGAAGAAAAGCAACCCCAAGTTCCTGGCCATCACCACAGACTGTCTGCAGCTGCTGTCTTATGGCAACCAGGAGAGCAAGGTGTGTGCGTGCGTGTGTGTGTGTGTGTTAGTCAGTACACTTGATACAGTGGCCGGTGCATTTCACACCAGCCGAGTTTTGTAATTTGAGACTGCTGAAGTTGTCGAGCTTGCGTTTGGTTTTGGGTGTGGCGTGTGAACAGAGTTGTTCAGGCGCTGGCGCAGTGAGGTTACAGGTGTGGTTATTTATTGTGAATAGTCAAATGAGTGAGGATTAACTCGTGTGTATCTGCCTCGACAGGTCACAGTAAGAGTTGTAAATGGTTTACAAAATGATCCTGCATGTTAAAAGAAAAAAAGTTATTTTCACTCCATCTGCACTTTGTATACTCACACAGTCACTCTCTCTCTCTCTATCACAGCTGATCATCCTAGCCAACGGGGGTCCAGAGGGTCTAGTTCAGATCATGAGAAACTACACCTATGAGAAGCTGCTGTGGACCACAAGTCGTGTGCTCAAAGTCCTCTCTGTGTGCCCCAGCAACAAACCCGCCATTGTAGAGGCTGGTATGTAATATATGTTTTCTTTGTGAGCACACACCTGTGTGTACGAGGTAGTCCTACAGGTGTGTCAACTTATTATTATTATCTGAGCTGTTGCTAACGGTTTCTTGTCAACCACATGGCTACATGACAGCACACTTTATGAGATGTTGCTGAGAGCTGAGTGATCTAACTTGTCTGTTCCCTGCAGGTGGGATGCAGGCTCTGGGTCAACACCTCACAGAATCCACCCCGCGTCTGATGCAGAACTGTCTGTGGACCCTCAGGAACCTGTCCGATGCTGCCACCAAACAGGTCTGTATCCATACTCACTTTTTCTTCTCCTCTTCATAAAAATCGGATGTTTTTTGGGTTTTTTTTATAACCTGGACCGTGAGGAACTTGAAATTCTCTTCCTGTTTCCAGGAGGGTATGGACAGCCTGCTGCAGGTGCTGGTTGGCCTGCTTGGCTCAGACGACCTCAACATGCTCACTTGCGCCACCGGCATCCTGTCAAACCTCACGTGCAACAATGCCCACAATAAATCTCTGGTCACTCAGAGCAACGGCGTGGAGGCGCTGATCCACGCCATATTGCGTGCCAGCGAGAAGGAGGATGTGACTGAACCTGCCGTTTGCGCTCTACGCCATCTGACTTCACGCCACCAACAGGCGGAGTTTGCGCAGAATGCTGTGAGGAGCCACTATGGCATCCCCGCCATCATCAAGCTGCTCAACCAGCCCCACTACTGGCCCGTCATCAAGGTAGAGAGGAGAGAAGGATGCAGGAATAACATTGGCTCAAATTGGAATTAGTGATCTCGTACGAAGATGAGAGAAAGTTCCACATACAGAAAAGTAGTTTGAGGGAATGTAATTTAAGGGATGTGAAACAAATACATTAAGAAGGTAATGGGTTTGGTCCAAAGAGAAATACTGGGGAAAATGGGGAGAACTAGACAGATGGACTGAGGGGATGGCAGATGCGGCAGAAGGCCAGAGTCTCAATCAGCCTGAAAGATCATGAAATGCACAGAACAGCAGGAACAGTATGTTTCACGAGACCAGGCTTTAGGGAGTAAAAATATAAATTCATATTTCTAACAGAGAAGCTTGTTGTTTGTTGCCTTGTTTTACTTGCTGAGCAATAACAGTGAACAGCATCATGACTGTATCTTTGCCTCTCCTCCCTGCCTGAAGGCTGTGGTTGGCCTGATCCGTAACCTGGCCCTGTGCCCAGAGAACCAGGCCCCTCTAAGGGACGCTGGAGCGGTCCCCCGTCTGGTCAACATGCTACTCAAATCCCACCAGCACGCCCAGAAACATGGTTCATCCACCCAGCAGACATACCAGGTACAGTTTGAAAGGATGGACAAAATCCCTGATTGTGAGTAGTTGAATTATTTATGATTTTCTGTATCCTGGAGTAACACTTGTTCTTTTCGTCCTGCTCCTTAGGATGGAGTGAGGATGGAGGAGATTGTGGAGGGCTGCACAGGAGCTCTGCACATCATGGCCAGAGATCCCATCAACAGAGCAGAGATCGCCAACCTGCAGACCGTTCCTCTGTTTGTTCAGGTAATGGAGGAAACTGCAGCTCTCAAACTTCCTTGTCCTGATCATTAAATTCCTTTTTATGTTTTGATTATTTATTTATTTATTTTTACTCACTCTCTTCCTCCCCCTCTCCAGCTCCTCTACTCTCCAGTGGACAACGTGAAGCGCGTGTCGGCGGGCGTCCTGTGTGAGCTGGCCCTGGACAAAGCAACCGCTGAGGTCATCGACAGCGAGGGAGCGTCGGCTCCGCTGATGGAGCTGCTGCACTCCAACAATGAGGGCATTGGTAGGACACCCAGATAATGCATTGCGATAAGCTTACAGTAATGTTGCCTTTAGTCATATAGGTGGAAAGTAAGTGCTGTACTTACTGTGGGTGCAGTTTCCAGGTACTTCGCTCCACGTGACTGTCCATTTTGTAAGACTTACATACTTTTGCAACCCTACATTTAAAGAATACAACACAATCATGGACTTTGTTGCAAAGTTAGTTTAAACTACCTATATGGGTAAACTATGAAAATACGTTTATCTGCAGGTGGTTTACACCATTAGCCGGTAACGTTGAGAGAAAAAAAAATTGCTTTTTATTAAATGTTTTTTCCTTGCGTAAATCATCAGGCTTAGCTACTTGGAAGTATGTGTACCATAGCTTAATTAAACACAACTCATTAACTACACACACATATATGTTAATTCCACACATTGTTCAGTTAAAGCTAAATAATTGATTGTATAATTGCATTGCTGTATAATGATGTCATAATGCCTCAGGGAGTTCTAGTCACTCATGCAGTAATTGACATTAGCACTAAAAACTATTGTGTTTTGACTGTTACTTTACTTTTGAAACCTTAACCTTGGTCTGCACTCCAGACTTAAATGTGGACTTGATCCCTTACTCTTTCAATACACCCACACTATTAACACACCACCATTGAAAGGTATGGAGGATGTTTTTGTACTGAATGCGTCCTGATCCTTTCCCCCCTCAGCTACTTACGCTGCAGCTGTGCTCTTCCGCATCTCCGAGGACAAGAACTCGGACTACAAGAAGCGAGTGTCTGTGGAGCTCACACACTCCCTGTTCAAACACGACCCCGCCGCCTGGGAGATGGTGAGTGTCTGGCGCCCTCCGCTGCCGTCACAACATACCTGAACATCAAAGTTGATTGACATTTTAAATTCTATTCAGGTCTTTGGGTTTTCCCATTCTGCAAAGCAATTGTTTTTTAAGAAAAGTTATATTACTCTTAATAAGCTTTCTATATAAAAATTTGACCTTTGCTCTCTCATGACCTCTCTTCAGGCCCACAACAGTGTCCCCATGGATGGACCCTATCCAGATGGTGAGTAGCTATGGCAGAAATGTGCACATACAGCGCATTCCTCAGCTCTTGGTCACTCCACCACAGTGTAAAAATGCAGTACTCAGTTTGCCTCCCCGCTGAAAATAGTTTTTCTAGTTAAAAATGTGCTCTGTGGTTATTCAATGACTCGAGCAGCACAGGCCAAGCCTGCATTCATTTTTAATAACCGTTCCTATGTGTTCTTCAAATCTATGCTCCGTGTGCTATTTTAATATTATGCGTTGTGTTTGTCAGTGAATTTCGTTCTTTTATTCCCAAGCATTGTACATGACCAAGTCACATCATACCGACATGATGTAATGGATGTAATGGATTTTTTTGTCTCTTTCACTTGTTTTATTCTTGAATCTCTTCCTCTCGATCCATCACTACCTATTCCTCATTGCCACGTCTGAAAGGTTTGCGCTCTCTGTGTGTGTGTGTGTGTGTGTGTGTGTGTGTGCGCGCATCTTTTTCTTAATTTCTCATTCATTCCCTCTCTTGACTTTTTCTCCTTGTATGGCCTTGGTATTTTCTGTCTCCTCTCAGAGCAGAGAGACTCTTAAGAGGGGTTAAGGGATCAGCTGCTTCTCTCTCTATGATCTCTGTTTTCTCAAAATGTGCCTAAAATGTTAAACGATTTATAAAAGGCTTGTACAAGCTTTCTATACTTCTGTTGTCACTATCATGACAGCAGCAGTAAATAAATCCTCCAAGTCCACGGGAAGTTAAATGTTGTATAATCTGTTGGTCCAGTGTGGAACAATTAAAAACAAATGTTGTAATCTGTTGCAGAGCTGGATGCTGGTTACCCAGGCTACGGAGGGTTTGCAGTTGACATGCCCATGGAGGGCATGGACGTAAATATGATGCATGACGATTACCCAGGCAGCATGACCTACGACAGACAAGCGTACCCTGAATACTGATCTAAAGGTCAGTACATGCAAACGTTACCTCAGACAATAAGGGGGGGGGGGGTGTTGGTTAAAATTTAAATACTCTGAAAACTTGGTTTTAAATCTCAGATTTTTGTCCATAACTTTAAATATTGATTGACTATAATAAGATGCCTTTTTTTTTTTTTCAAAAACATTAATGAGACGAAAGACAAATATTTTACAAGGAAAAAGGAAATTAAATCCAATTTATTTAAAAAAATATATAAAATAAAAAAACATTTCAGATAATGAGGGAAAACAAAAAAAGGTCATTTCGTTTGTTCTCGGGGGTTTCTTCAAATATATTATTTTGAATGTATGTCTGTTGTTACTTTTATTATCATAGTATCAAATGATTAAAGTGGGTAACATTAGCTGTGTTGAAAACATGAGAATTAAAAAAAATAAATAAATCAACAGATGTTCATCAGCATGTCCACAAAAAGACCAGGAGTTATTTACATCCACATATATGGAAATTAAAACTTCTTCTGGATTCTTTTTATGTTCTGTTCTGTTATATGCGTCTTCCACCAAACTTAAGTGACTGCTTGTTTTCTGATTAGTGTAGTCAAGTGAAGTTTGAACTTTGGCAGAAAATGTTCATGTTGGAGCCCGTCGCTCATAGCAAGACGCTTGATTAAAGTCTGATGTTTGTTTTCTACAACATAATAACGTTTGTACAAACCCGTCTGTGGAAGAGCTGCGCGAAGCAAGTCGAAATATTGGGAAATCGTTCAAAAAATTCATTTTTTCACTCTTTTTTTTTTTTTTTTTTTTTATAGGCCGAGAGGAGGAATAAAGGTGGACAAGTTGATACGGGACGTAATGGGACAAAGAAGAAGAGAATATAGTCCTTAGTAGAGATTATTCCCTCTGCTCTCAGCCTGATGTAATATATGCAATTATCACTGAGTACGGGACTCATAATCTTAACAGGGCTCAACTTTGTTTTATAGCATTCTTTTGCTGATTATAATTCTGACAGTGACGATGCTTGTAGGTTTGTAGGCCTTTTAAAAAGTGTGTGTGTGTGTGTATGCATGTGAGTGTGTGTGTGTGTGTGTGTGTTTACGCTTTTGGGTGGGTATGCTATGCCAAAGAGATTTTATTTTGTGAAGATAATCATGTAGCTTCAATTTTTTTATTTTTTAAGAAAAAGAAAAAAAAAAGAGTAATAGTTGAAAACACTGCCAGAGGTGGCTCAACGTGCACGGTGCACCTGCTCACCGCTCTGTTTCTTTCTTAAACGCCTTTTGTAACAGACCCTGCTGTCTGTGCTGTAGTTTTGACACTATATATACTGTCAACTTTCTCCCGCTGCGACGCAACAGTTAAGAGTCAGTGAAGAGTTGGTCAACACAGGCTTGTTATTTCTCGCGGCACTAATTCAGTAGGAGTGAACAAACGAGGAGATGTGTAGGTCTCTGACGGACAGAGGGCAGTGTAGTGCTGACACACACACACACACACACACTCTTATGTAAGGAGCTGACATGTGGATTACTTCTTGGAGTGCAGGTGACTGAGGTGGTTGTTTTTAGGAATTGTTTCTCATCTTTTTATAAGTTATTTGCTGGGAACAGTTCACATAATCCAGCATTAACCGAATATTAACAAAGAAGTCTTTCATCCTAAATTGAATTTTTAAAGAGATCGTATGTGACTGTAAGAATTTGCAGGAGAACAACAACGTGGTTTTTACAGATGTGCTCTGCAGATTGACTGTCTCATTAGTCAACGCGTGAGATAACATAGTCGGGGACGGCCCTACAGCTGGAGCAAACTACTGACGGCGGAATTTGTCTTTTTACTTCATAAGAGTTTTTACTGAAATTTTGTGTAATAAAAATAAAGGATATATTAAATGTATTATGGTGTCCATTTATTGAGTTATGATTTAGCTGGTTTCCCCAATACATTAAAATAATCCTGGAAGCTGTAATTAAACCCATAATGCAAACTGAAAATGCACATTTTGATTTGCTCGGCTACTCCTTTGGTCTGCATTATTAATCATCCATCAGTTTCATTCTGAAGCATCTTAGTGGTGTATAGTACAGCACCTGTGCAGCACATTTTTCCACCCTAGGAAAACATTTAGATTCTTCTCCCCATCAAGCAAACGTTTTTAAAAGTTCAGGCTTTATGAATCAAACATGTTCAGACTAATTTTAGTCTATAAATGCCTGTGAAATAAATGCTATAATCCTCAGTAATATGAAACACAATTGGGCGAACATACAGTCCACTTCTGTGTTAATTATGATATTTTTAGAGGCGGGTGGAATGGGTGTTTAAAAGTTGTTCAGCTACAGCAGGTGCTGTTTACTTATCTGCTTTATGCCTCTTCTGAGGCTCAACATCCATCTCTCCATTCCCTATTTTCACCAGATTTGTGTTGGTCCCGTCTAGAAAGATTAAGTGTTTTTGGGCTGTTGTTCTCGCCACAGTGTTGTAGGTTAAACTGGGCAGATCTGTTGAGGATCCATCCTCAGCCCACACCCATCCTCCACACCTTCTACAGAGGAACCATAGAGAGCGTCCTCAGCAGCTGCATCACTGTGTGGTTTGGAAGCTGTCTCTGAGCACTCTGCTGAGTGCTTTGCGGGTGACCCCACCCATCCCTCCGCCAGCCTCTTCAGCCTCCCGCCATCAGGGAAAAGGTTCCGCAGCCTGAAGTCGCTCACAAACCGACTGAAGAACAGTTTCTACCATCAGGCTGTCAGGCTGCTAAACTCTCTCCCCTCCCTCACACCCCTCCCCCCTGCCCCAAATGGACCCAGGCTTTAACACCCCCACACACATACACACACACACACACGAAGATACAGTGGGGCAAAAAAGTATTTGGTCAGCCACCAATTGTGCAAGTTCTCCCACTTAAAAAGATAAGAGAGGCCTGTAATTTTCATCATAGGTGCACTTCAACTATGAGAGACAGAATCGGGGGGAAAGAATCCTGGAAATCACATTGTAGGATTTTTAATGAATTAATTGGAAAATTCCTTGGTAAAATAAGTATTTGCTCACCTACAAAAAAGCAAGATTTTTGGCTCTCACAGACCTGTAACTTCTTCTTTAAGAGGCTCCTCTGTCCTCCACTAGTTACCTGTATTAATGGCACCAGTTTAAACTTGTTATCAGTATAAAAGACACCTGTCCACAACCTCAAACAGTCAGACTCCAAACTCCACCAAAAGGACACCAGAAACAAAATTGTAGACCTGCACCAGGCTGGGAAGACTGAATCTGCAATAGGTAAGCAGCTTGGTGTGAAGAAATCAACTGTGGGAGCAATTATTAGAAAATATAA
>JAVQJL010007739.1:0-27596 GCA_036024295.1 Nannoperca obscura
AGTAGATCTGTCCGTAAGTAAAGATGTGAAATGTGAATAGAATGTTTGTTTTCTTAAGCAACGGTTCTGTAGAAGGAAACTGTTATTGGAATTGTCAGATGATTGCGTGTTATGTATGCCAGCCATCGGATTCACGTGTCAGCTTGTTAGCTAATTGAATGTAGCATCTCTGGGGGAGTCCTTTGTTAGCTAACTGTACCCTTTTGTATAAATACTGACTTGCCATATTTGTTGTCGTTGAGAGAAGTTGGTATTTCATGTTTATTTCATTAAGTTGATTACTTTGTACATGGAATTATTACATAGACATTTAATTTGTTATGTGTATATTCACCCTGGGTACGGTATATTGATACATGCTTTGTATTGTATCTTTTCAGTTTTAAAAAAAAGAATAAATGACGAGACAACGGTAAATCCTCACCCTTTTTTTTTGAAGAAAACGGATCGTTGGAGTTTTTGTTAGCTATCTGTCTAGCCCTGCTTAGACACGCAGTTGCGAGGACAGAATACTAGGTTTGCAAAGACAGTCTCCAAAGAAAATATCTTGGTTTTGGGTAACTGTCCATAGTATAACTGGAATAATCCACTGTGACTTGTACAGTTATGACAAATAACCTTCTCTGCACAGTATGTGTTTTTTTTGCCTCCATGTTGTGGGTTATATTTTGATAACCACACTGCTCTTAATACCAACTATGTTTATTATAAAAACATCTAAAAGGTACACAGTAAGTTCTTACTCGTATTCTTCTATAAATGCTTGTTTTATTAAAGTCTGTGGTTACAGTATATTCACAATTATTATTTCAAAAGTTGTGTAGTCTTTATAAAGTTGGAGTCAAGTAAATACTGTTTTTATATCTGTCAAGAGAATATTGCGGTCTGTTTGTGCAACCAGATGAGGTGATGGGATATGAGAGGCCAAAGAAAGCACATAGGAACAGTAAAAAGAAAGCAGGGGGCCAAAGTTTACTGGGATCAAGTCTGGAGACCCTTAACAATGTGTCCTCAGTGAACTTTATTATTTTTGATCCAATTACAGTTGGATGGAACCTATTTAAATCAGCGGTTAGAGATACACTTATTCTGATTTTAAACACAGTGAGAAATTCTTATATTTATGTATATATTTCACAAATCAGCGGTTGAGTGCTTTGCTGTTTGGTACTTAAGCAGTTTGCATGGGACCCTGCTGCTGCAATGACACCTACATTATGATATGGATGAGGGGAAAAATAACTTATACACAGCAGTGTTTGTAGATTTGTTTCATTTTTTGGGCCGATAGTTACTGTAAAGTCTGAGAGGGTCTTATATTTATGAGGTATTGCTAAGAAGGCCAAGATAGAGGCCAAAATGTATTACTCCACGAAAGCAAAACAGAACTCCCATCTGCCTATCGTTATTTACAGCACAGAGAGACCTTCATCACACACTTTGCACACACACTTACTAACAGGGATAGTAAAAAACCAAAACAAACATGTAATACTCCAAACATTCACGGTCAATAATGCTCTTTGACTTTCTTAGCAAGAGCCGTGTGCTACATTTATTATGCTGCAAGGTAAAGATAATATGTGTCTTTCTCTGGCATGTACAGTGAACTACAACAGTATTAGGTGAAGAAAGGTTTTTTTCATACATCATTATCAAGATGATCAAGTCAAGTTCAAGACGATTTATCATGCATAATGGGAATGTGATGTTAAATCTAAAATCTATATTTAAAGCCAACTGAAAGCTTAACTCTGTAAGAAAAACCAATAGAAGAGTATAATATCTTGCTCCCTGGGAGAAACATAAGTGTAGCAAGAAAGATGTTTTTTTCACACATTAGGTGAAAGTATAACTTAATGTATCTCTGTCCAAAGGGGTTAAAGTTTCTTGTAAAAAAGAGATATATCATGCATAATGGAAATGGGATATTAAACCTGAATTTAAGTTTAGAGCTGCACGACAAACTCAAGGCTAAACTAGCAATTACATCAAGCTGTACACTAAACAGAAGAAGAGAGGAGGGCATTTGTGTAAGAGTAAATACACACGAGCATGCACTTTTTAACAGACACACTTATCTATGTCTTTGAGTACCTGTGAATCGCTTTTTCCCACTGAGGTCAAACTCGGAGGAAGGGCCTTTGTTGAAGGGCTTGGTTTCTACCTCAGGAGTCGGGATCTCTGTGGTGGTAGTGGTGGTGGTGGTGGTGGTTGTGGTGGTGGTGGTGGTGGGATTGGGTGGCAGGGTGGTCTGGACAAAAACCTCATCTGGCAACAAGACATGCGTCAGTGAGGTTTTGATTTTAATAGGTTTATATTATTTACCTCCTAACTTAATAACACAATGCTGTGTTTCATTAGTCCTTTGTAATTGGCACCATTATCTGTGTAATAAGAGTGTCAAATTGATTTAATTAATTGCTGGCAGATGTGTGAGCTCATTTTGACATAACCCCCCATTCCCCCCAACACACACAAAGCTGCATTCTTTTGTAATGTTTTGCAACCCATATTTTCCATGTGAGGGGGGGCTTGAAGACAACGACTATTTCACAAGTCTCCAGGGCTGACAAATGTGAAGGGATTCAGTGAATGAAAATCAGTTAACTCCCTTCCTTCATCACTGTTTATTTTTCCTGTGCCACATCAGTGGACCTCATGGTCCACACACAATAAACCAGCTTTGAGCCATGGCGGGGAAATGCTGAGAATATATTATAATGCTCAATGGGTCTTTTCTAGCAAACCCAAAGAAGAAAGATAATACCAAATGCTTCTCACATGCAGCAAATTCCTTGAGAGATCCAAAAACCTGTAGTGTAATTACAAAGTGCACAGACTCCCAGGTTTCCCATTCAGCTAGTGTTTGGCTGAAGCCGGGGTTCATCTATTACCTTACAAAGCAACGTTAAGAACAGCAAATATGTTGCATTTAATTGTATGCCAGGGCATTCTTTTCAGCTTAGTAATGCAGTTCCCATGCACTATGGGTCGATGTTTTTGAATAAAAGTGATTGAAAACAGCCCGTAATGGAAAATATCCCAAAACCCGGCAATGAACCAAGACTGAGCCAAGGAAACTTACAGGAAGAGAAGTGAAGACCACAGGCAAGGCAAAGAGGAAGAGACAGGAAGCAAACATATCAACTGACAGATAAACAGACAATAAACAAACAGTCCAGAACACAGTCAACAAACAACGAGCATATACATGCGGTTTAGTCCAGCCCAGTGGCGGTAGGTCGGTCCAAAGCCAAACTCAGCCAATACCTTTCTTAAGAGCTAAAGCATCAGGCACCATGGTCACTATAAACATGTGGTCCATTTCCATTCCTGAGGATTCCTCTGTCAGAGAAGTAGAACAAGCTGTAGCATCAAACTCACGACCATGTACACATTTCTGAGCTAGCATATACACATAGACAGGTACACCCACGCATCCATATAGGCAAACATACTTGAACACATATATTCAAATACTTGATGGATCCCACTAAAAATCTATGTATTGCTTGGCAAGATTTTATAGTGTTAGCCCTAATCCAAATACTGCAAGACTTTAACAGTTCCTTCAAATGTTCACATCCACTTCCTCAGTAGAGGTGCAGTATTACTGCTTTTCTGTTTAAATAAAGTAATTTTATAATATAATATTTAAAACCCTGACTAATATGGATTATGGCAAATCATTTGTACATCTACAATGAATTTGATGTTCATAATGTAACAAAAGTACTGTTTGTTTGTTTAGTTAATAATATATATATATAATATTTTACAGACTTGGTTTAGTTTAATTATTTTCAAATTGCCCACCATGTGTGCTGTAATAACTATCTTACTCATTCTTGTGTTGTGTGTACATGCGTGTGTAACTATGTCTTATTCATTGTCATTCATTGTGATAACACTAATGGCAGTGTGCAACTGACAGCTTGTAGTGCGTTTACAACAGCAGTACTCTGACCACAGCCAGGCCCCAGATGTTGAGACTTACATGTGGTTCCTGTGGTCTCACATAGACACAGATATCGACACACACACACACACACACACACACACACACACACTGACCAGATCACAGTTATAGAGTTATAGGGCTCTGTGGGTAAAGACAGGAAACACTCATGGCCTTGGCCTAGATGGATATGACAAACAATACAAGTGAGAGATTTAGTGAAGTCATACTTATTTATGTTCACTATTCTGGCTCTAAAACAGTTCACTGGACTTCAGATCTGTGGAAAAGTAATTTACCAAGCAATATGCAGTATTTTGTTTCATTCCTATAGTACAAATCTTTCTTTAAATCAGTCTTTCAAAATGCTGTCTGAAATGCGTTATGGTAAATTTCAAGTATTTATGTCTTTTCCAAAGACTCACCTTCTGGATAACAGTCCAATATTCCTTCTGGGTCCAGCAGTGGATACCCGTATTCATCTGTTTTGGAGAAGGTTCCAGGTGGACAGGTTGGGAACGGCAGTGTCGTGGTTGACTCCTCTGTTGTCCATTCAGTGGTGGTGGGTTCAGGTGTGGTGGTCGGAGCCATGGTGGTGGTAGTGGTGGTCCTGAGGTGAGTAAGGTCCAAACCAAGCACAGGTTTCCCACCAACCATAATGACCTTGTCTTTGGGGTTGACCACAGGTCGGCTATCTCGGCCGTGGCCAAACAGAGCCATACCTTCTTGGTTTACCAGGGGACTTCCCATGAGGTCTGGTGTTCGGTGGAGCAATGGAGCAAGAAGGAGGTTGAAACAGAAGGTTAATGATTTCGTCTTGAACAGTAAGCTAATACTGATAATGTTTAAATTATTTTGTTCATATACATGTTCAAGCTGTATACCATATATTTCAGTAAGATTAACTGAAGCATATTACCAAAAATTGTGCGTCCATCCTCTCCAAGCACCACTCTCTTGGGTTTGCCCTGGGAGTCCTGGAGAATTTGTCCATCCTGGTTCATAAGAACTCGCCTCTCCAAGTCTACTACCTGGAGACACACAAGATTTGCTGAATCTATACTGCAATTTATTATCAAATATTTAGATAAAATGTGCACTATTGCCTCATCCTCATCCACTTATTGAAGTCATACACCTATTCAATACTCTTTCTTGTAAATGTACTCATTTAGTCATTAATCCGGAAAAACTGATTGGTAGTATTTTAAAGACATTTTAGAAAGATGAGTCAAAATATGAAGCATGAATAGAATATTTCAACACAATGAGAAGATTCCTAATGTTCCCATGTTTGTACAGTTAATGTATTTAAATACAACAGCCAGTTAGCTTAGCTTAGCACAAAGACTGGAAATGGTAGACCTTAACCAACTGGTACACTGATATGTATTGCACATGATTTTGCTAAAAGACTTAAGAATATTATTCTTCATAGTGTAAGATTACACCTATGGTTATAACCATATTACCCATTTGGATCCATCAGGTCCAGTAATAAACCTTTGACCAACGGCCTTGCTGGTTTCATGAGATGAAGAGGACTCTTTATCATTTGTTGCTGTCAGGTTGGGTCGTCCATTTTTACCTAACGATTATACAATTTAAGCAGAATCATTTTGTTACTGAATAATTCACTGATTACCGTATCATACACATTTTCTATCATTTAGCTTTTACACAAGCAAATCATTTTGAGTAATACAGTAGCTGGCAGTGGCAGCAACTTTTTATCACATGCACTTTACCAATGGACTTTACCATTTTCATTGCCAGGGTTGAGTTGTCCTCCATTGGTTAGTTTCTCTCTGACAATGGGATAGCGAGACCTACCCCCTTGGCCCCTAAAGCTGTTTCTTGATGATGATGAAGATGCTGAGGACAACGATGTGGACTGGGAGTTAACTCCAATTAATCCCCCTGTCTTTGTCACAGTAGTGCCACTACCAATGTCACGATCTGAGGTCAAAACTGGCTGGGGCACACTTGAGGAAGAAGAGTCAGATGAGGTGGAGGAATCAGACGTGGAAGAACCCAGCCTTGAGTTCTGTGCTGGCTGTGGTCTGATGGGAAGCCTAGATCCACCAAACTGCCTGTTAGCCACCAGAGGAGAGCGTACCCTCCCATTCACCCCTACACCAGGACGACGATGAGTTGGAGTGACTCCAGACGGTGAGCCAAGTCTTGTCCTAGATGAACTTTCCCTGGTATTCACACTCTCATTGTCCTCTACATTTCTGTGAGGGTCAACAGGAGTTATTGTAGGATTCTTTTTGGAAGCTACAGGGTCTGCAACTTTCTCATTTTTTCCACTGGTTTCTCTACTTCTCTCATTAAGATTGTCCTTACTTTGACCGTTATTGTTGTCATTAGAGGTGCCGCTGTGCATGGGTTCACTTGAGTCTGCATGTCCACTTGATGAATGATGGGAATTAGCGTTTGAAGAAGTGGCTGCTGAAGAAGAAGATGACGTAGTTGGGTTCCTAGTCTCACTAGATGCTGTATTTTGATTGGTCAAAGAAGGCTTAACTGAACCCGCCCCCACACCATTCTTTAGTGAGTCGTGAGTGGAAGGAGTCCTCAGATCTTCATTAGTCTCCTGTAACGTGGGCACTCCAGCAGCACCTGTGGCCCCTGAAACCCTAGTGGGTGTCCCCCTCAGAATGGGTCTGCCAGCCCCCATGGAGGATGAAGTCCTGGTCCAGGGGGTCCTACCATCAGGCCTGGAAGATGACGCTTTCGTCCCTGAACCAAACTTGCCTGGATAACGGGCAGCTAGCCAAGGGAATCTCTCAGCAAATGATGGGCTAATTCTAGTACGAGTAACCACAGGTTTCTCATTACTGCTCTTCTCCCTTCCTTCTTCCTCCCCTCTCTCCCCCTCTGTGGTTTGTGATTTAGAGCTTGATGTAGGTTCTTCAACTTTAGTTATTTCTTCATCTGTGTTTTTGTTATTACTGTCATCATTTCCCTCCTTCATTGTTGTGTCTTGCTCAGGTGATGTGTGTGAACTAAGTGTGTTGTGTGTGTTCTGTGAAGTTGCAGAGCTGTGAGATCCTCTGTGTGAAGTTGACTGAGAAGAGCCTGGTGTGTTTTTGGTGGATGGGTGGGTTGAGCTTCTCTGCGAAGTGGACGGATTGGTGCCTTGAGACCTAGACTCTGATGTGGACGGCGATTTGTCAAAATTATATGTGTCTGATGTTGCCTGGTTGTGGGCTGCAGTTCTTGAAGGAAACCTGGATGTTGCTGAATGGAAAGTATGTGATGTTTCATGGTTCTGAGTCCTGTCTGGTAAAGTGGACTGTGATGTTGCTGAACTACGTGTGTTTGATGTTGCTTGGTTTGGAGTTCTGCTTGGTAAATTCAACTGTGAAGTGACGGCAGGTTTGTAACCATTCAACATTCGAGTTGAATTCCCTCTAAGCAAAATTCCTGGATGTCTTCGACTGTAACCATATCTAGAGCCAAGCCCAGACCCATTGGTGCGCCCTGCTGAAGCTGAACCCCTACCTAAAGATATAGCCTCTGTTGGCTGTGAATTGGTCTCTTTTATAACTGTAGTGGAGAGTTTTGTATTTGTTATGCTGGGCTTATCGTTGTTTTCTGCGTTTTTGCCCTCTTTGTGTGTAGAAGCTACATTGTCCTTTCTACTGTCTGCCGACTCTTGAACACGTGAGGAAGATAATGAGGTTGTAGAAGGTGAGGATGATGAGGATGAAGAAGATGTAGAGGGAAAAGAAGAGGAGGAGGAATCAGAGGAATCAGATGAAGTGCCAGAAGATGAGGAGGATGAAGAAACTTTGGATCCTGGTTTTTGATGGACCCTGATCTTAACGGGCCTTCTAGGAGGTGGATTAGGACGACTAGACACAGGTTTAGTTGGGGACGGTGTCAAAACTTTGAGGCTGGGGGTCTCAGTAGTCAGGGGCTCTTCATTATATTCCATTTCATCCTCAGATTCAGGGGAAACATCGTTGTGTGGTTCTTTTGTCTCCAATACAACCTCCATGGTTGTTGTCTCTTCTATTGGAGGTGGCGTGGTGTGTATTTTCTCTTCTTCTTCCTCCTCATTGTCTCTATCTTGAACTCTTCCTCTGGACGACCCTCTGTTCCCTGCTTTCCTCACTGAGCCCCTTACAGAGGAGAAGATGCTGTGATAGGAGCGCGTCTGGGAAAGTGGGCGTACACGCCTGTTGACAGGTGCAGCAGGGCGTGAATTAGGGGGTGTGGTTGGCTCTTCTGGCGCCTCTGTTGACTGGAGGTCAAGATCATCAGGGTCGGTATCCTGTTTGGAAGGAGTGTGAACAGTCCTGCTGCTGTCCTTGGTTTTTGAGAATGACGAGGCTGTGCTGCTGGCTGGTAGTAGACAAAAAATTTCATTAATTAAGGATTAATACAATTTTCAAGCATGCATGCACACACATACTGTATATAGTCAAATGTGCTTACATCCTGGCATGACAACACTGAGGACCTTGCTCTGTGGTCCTTGTCCCCTCCTGTTGGTGGCTCTAATCTTGAATATGTACCGGTTTCCTGGTGTGAGGCCATCTATGGTGGCTGTGGCGCTACTGCCACGGTACGTCACACTTTTCATTCCGAATGGCTTCATAGCAGGAGCATAAGACAGGATGTACTCTATGTGGAGGCAAAGCATGAACAACTGTTGTAAAGAGAGGTAGTAAACATTTAATTACTAATAAAAAAATGCATACAGTACATTTTTGCAACTATTTTTCAACAAGCCAACATAGCAATTGATATGTAACATTTTAAGATCTAAGACATATGTCCCTTTCAACATTCAATATTTGTGAGGACCCATCGTGCCGCTGTGTTTGTGTTCCACTCCAAAAGAGGAAACTGGTTAGCCTAGCTTGAAAACGTCAGCACTGATTCCCATTAGACATTATTTTTAGTTTGTTTTGTTTTGTTATTTGAACATCTAATGACACTCTGTACATTAACCAGATGTATTTTTTTGGTGCCCATTCACTCATATATTGTGGATTGCATGTACTAATGGAATTACAGTACAGGCACTGTCAGTTGGAACCACAAATGCATGGCCACTGGAGAATGCTCATTTTTCTGTGCTATAATAGCAGAACATTTAATTTCCAAATTTTCCCAAATAAGTCAAACACCAAGGATATACTGATTTCTTAGCAAAAGATTATTTGTTTTCAGTTTAACTTTAACCATCCTGGCCTGACCTCTTATCCTCCCATTGGGTTCTTCAGGTGGATCCCATGTTGCAATGACAGCAGTTCCTTTCCCTCGTAGTGGCTTGACCTCAAAGTTTTCTGGTGGCCCAGATGGTGCTAGCATGTGAGGAGAACACATGTGAATAGAAAGACAGCAGTGGAAGGAGGAGCAGCAGGACAGAAACCAGAAGCAGTGTGGAGGGGAACAGGGTGAGGAAATTGCTGCTTAAAGCATGTAAAAACAGAGGGGATATTTGTGCCAGGAGGCTTCAACAGAGGAAAGTACTGCTGCCATACATTGTCAGAAACCTCCCCTTGAGATCATGTATGGAACTGCAGATGGAAATCTGAGCTGTGAGCCAGGCAGTAAATGCTGACATTCCACTGAACCGCAGTTCAGGAGCTACTATGACATGGTATAAAAGCTACAATCATGACAGAGTTGCAGCCAAAGCTTGCATCAAATATCAAATGGGAGCAATAGGCAGTGAATGTGATGAAGTGTGGTATGAGGAAATAAGAAGAAAAGAGCTAACAGACATGGCTGTGCAAGACTGAATTCTTTTCTGCAAGAATAAATTCTCCTTTCATATTCTATGGAAAATGCAGGGCTTTGGCTCTCTATAGCTATTCCCCTACAAAAGAAATCTGTATTCATCACTTTTCTTGAGCTGCATTGTGACCAACAATAATATTGTGTAAACAATTCTCAGCAGGCAGTGACTATGCATACCTGACTCAGGGGTCCTCTGAAAGACTGAGACACTCCACTTTCCATGATTGCCTTCCTGAGAGATTCTGACAGAGAACTCATACATGCTATCAGCAGACAGAGTGTCAATCATCACTCTCCTCTGGGTGTTGTCCTTGTACTCCCAGCGTGCTGACTCACCCTTTTCCCTGTACCTAACTGTGTAGGATCTGGGTTAAGAGAAAAGGGGGATGTTTAATTCCAGTTGAAAGGGTTAGTTTTCTTTCTTACTCAGACTCTGTTTGTCTTTAAGTCACTTTCTTTATCTTTCATTAGCAGATACACACACACACACACTTTAACAGATCCTACCTGGATGCCCCAGGGTTGACCTTCCCCATCTCAACAGCAGGATCTACCCAGGAGATGAGGACTGACTGGGGAGACATGACTCTGACACTGATGTCCTGTGCCTCGTACCCTGGTGGTTCTGGACAACACACACACACACACAAAGACGTAGAGACATAATAACTAGCTCCAAACCAACATTGAAATCAACTCTAAGGCGACTGATTTCATTTTAGGTCAACTTATCGATTATCTATTTTTTTATATATTTACAATGCAAAGAAAGACAGAAATATGTAGAGGAATGCAGCGATTCTCTATAAACCTGCAGGTACCTGGTGTGGTTGTTTTGGTTGCGACTGCTCTGTTGGCTGGTGCGCTCTGGCCCTGGGCTTTCTGTGCCTGCAGTGACACCACATGAACGGACTCAGATGCTATGAATAGAAAGGGATACCAGGCACGGCCAGGGTTTACACTATGGACACTAAAGATAGTACAAACAAAATGTATCAATTTAGCTAATTTTCATCAAAAGAAATAAATCACAAAATAGGATCTACAAAATGGCTGCCAGTCTTTTCAGCATAATATTTTAGTAAAACGTAAAGCTTTGCCCCTTTGACCTGGTGGGTAAGATGTGAGGCCTTACTTAGTTTGTGTGTGTTTCGGTTTCTCTGGTCCGATTGGGGCTTGGTGTGGTGTTGGCGTCTCCTTTCCAGTGGGGGGGCTCCTGCCAAAGCTCTCTCAGGCTGCCTGGGACCCGAGGAGGACTGAGGGGCCCTCCTGTGTGTCCTTGTACTAGACGTGCCCAATGGGTGAGCTGTCCTGTCAACCCTGGGTGCCCGTTGTACAGAGGGCTGATTTCTGGCAGCAGTTTGTGGAGACCTGACTGGACCTGTTGGTGGATGAAAAACATAGGGGAAAGGTCAGAGTGCCCTGAGTGCTAAATTCATCTTACCTTCATTACCCCACGGTTAATTCATAATATGTGCTCTGTGCTGGATTTGCCTTTGGGGCCTTGTTGAAACTAAGTGCCATGGAAAATCATTGATCCACACAAGACATATCCGCTCAGTGATAAACACATAATTACATGTCAATTTCATCCAACACTGACAGCAAACATGCCCAAAAGGGAGATGCACCATGTCCGCTGTCATCTGCTCCAACTTCTGGTGTCGTTCTTCCTGCTTTAATCCCACCCTAGTAGTGACTCCATCTTGGACAACAACTCAGACATTGACTCAGCCAGACAGCCCCCCCTTATCTGGCTGCTGAGTGATAGCATTGGCAATGTAACAAAAAACTCCTTTGTCCCTCCCACTCTTTGGTCTTCTTTCATTTCTCTCATCCCACTATCCCTCCTTTATCTGTTTCTCATAATCACTGTCAGATGAAGAGGATCTGCCCGGTTTCCCATCAGGATAGCTGCATACACAGCTGGGTCACTACTGACAAGTCAGCCGATGTAACAAAGTGGTTATACGGACAAATACGGACAGGTTTTCCGTTCCAACGATCAGGTAGGGTATGCCAAGACTAAGAGAGGGCGCATTTTAGTGCTGATGGACCTCCACCACAACACTGTACATGTGTTGAAAAACAAAGATGTGGCAAGGAGGATGTGAAGAGGAGTATAAATGCACCATAGAAAGACTCCCAGGAAGAATGAGGAGGTTTGTGTCAGCAAGACTTGGAGACTTGGAGCTCTCCATTTGTGACTTTAAGTCTCTCTGTATATCCTTCCCTCTACCCTGCCTGCACAGCTGAGTGGATTTGTCCCCTTTGGATCTAGAATATTGGCAGTTTGGTAATTCAACAACTCTCTTTCTGATAATACTTTTCCCGTTTTCAAATTCTTCCCTCCAAGATTCTTCTGCACCTGTACAAGTTTCTTAGATAATCTGTTATGTATGTTCCTCTTGTAGGCCTGCCAAAGTGACAGCAAACCGTCTGTAAACATTTGCATGTCTGCTAAAGGTGCAATTAATAGAAGTTGTATTTTAGTCATATTTATCATCAAAATAACAAATAAAAGCATAAAAATTTAATGTAACACCAGTGTTGTTGCTCATTTTAACTAATTAAACACTACTGTCGACACTTGCTATAATTGTTTGCTTGTTAGAACACAAGCACACTGCATGAAGTGTGTTTGATTGTGTGTGATTAAAGTTTGCTTCTTAAAATTCAAATTTGACATCATCGATTTCCACTCATTTTAAAATGACCTGGAAAAATATTTGCTTAAAGCTTAAACTTGCAAATACTGTGTTTAATTGATCGTCTGTCAAAGTTACAGTATGGTACCACTGTGTAAATGTATTTGAAAACACAGATTAACTTGAAAATCTAGACTGAATTACCGCCCAAAAATAATATTTGGTGCAGTATCATATGTTCTTACTTTCTGCATATTTCAGCAATTTTTCACTGCTACTAATGTAACAGTTTAAAGAATAATACTAATATTGGCCAATCCTCTGTCTCAAACCCCCCTTACCTGTTTGATCCTCTCTCCTCGTACTTGCTGACTTACAATAAAACATTTGGTTTTAATCAACTTCTTCCTCTTTTTCTCTCTCTGGAAAACTGTCACAATGCATAGTTTGGCCTGGGATTCCACGCCACGAACCACTAAACCATTGACTCCACAATGCTCTCACTGCCAGATACTTTCTGTCTTTTCCTGGAAGCTCAATGGCCCGAGGTGCTATGAGGCTGGCCTCCCGACAGACAGACAGACAGACAGACAGACAGACAGACAGACAGACAGACAGACAGACAGACAGACAGACAGACAGACAGACATACCTCTGCTACAGCGGAGACCCACCTCAGTGCGTTCAGACTGAAGTATGTCACTGTTGTGTGATTATTCCCTCCTCAAAAACCAGCTGAAGAAAGCAAGGTTTTTATCTACCCTCTGACATTTCACCACCTTCAAAAGCAAATCTAAACTGCAAACATAAATTGGTAAGTCTGGGTCTCACAGTGGAGAACATTGTTCAGTTTAATTTTTACAAACAATTCTCAGTGGCAGAGCCTTCCAGGAGTAAGAAACAATCTATTTAGCCTAAACTGGCAGAGAAAAAAATGCCAAAGAAACATTCCCAGTCAAGATATGAAAATGTAACACTAATGCCAATGTCTATGCATATAAGCTTGTACAATAGAACTGGACATTAGCATTATTTCACCAGACACACAGTGGTTCTTTGGCCCCATTCACTGCAGTTAAACTTGTTGTGTCTCCAGAGCAGCTCTGCCTCAAACAAATACAACTGAAACTCCAGAGCAGCATGGTGGTTCAATGGTTAGCGCTGTCGCCTCACAGCAAGAAGTTCCTGGGTTCAATTGCTGGTCCTGATCTTTTCAGTATGGAATTTGAATGGGCTTTCTCCGTGTTCTCTGCCACAGCACAAAGACATGCCAACTCAAGTGGTTTGGAGAAACTAAATAGTTTCTATGGAACAGTATGAACACAAGCGTGCAAGTATGTGATTGTTAGAGCAGTGATAGACCAGTGAGTGTATACATGGAATATGCCCATGACGCCTCACAGAAATAAACACATAATGAAAATAAAATTAACATTTACTAAAAGACTAATCTGAAACTTAGTTAAGCTTCTTTTAGTGTGCTTGACTTCAATTGAGAACATATGAGAAGACCATCTGATTGCCTCTAAAGAGCTTAAAGTTTAGATAAATATTAGAGCTGCAAATAATTGATTGTTTTCATTATTGATTCATTTGTGGATTCTTTTTTGTCTATTATTCAATGGGTCATTTAGTCTTTAAATACCACAAAATCAAGTAAGTTGCAAAGCTCTACTAATTAATAAAGTGGCTGTCACTCATACATATACGTAGCACTCTTTAATCACTTACTGTGTGAAACATCTGGCAATCAGGTTATAAGAAATTCTGGCTGCTACTAATTTCCTTTCATTTTACAGTCTGTTGAAAGCAATGACAGGCAATTATGTGATAATGATGGTGTGGACCATTAAAGGCAACAAAACTCTAAAATACATGTTAAATTTGGATCACCTGCAACAAAAATATACCTAACTTAATAGATGGGAATCTATGAGTCAGAGACAAGTGAGTGTTTTCCCCCACTGATCCCACAGGGACAAAGCAAGTGAGGGAATTAAGGAAAATCGAGACCTAATTGTGAATCATCCTCACATTACAGCGGTTCCTTTTATGTCCACGATGACAGCAGATAATTTCAGCAAACTGTTTTTTTTGGATTTAACTTGATAGTTTTACATCAGAGACACACCACTCCCATGGGTTGTTGGTAAAGATGCCTTGAGATCAGGTTTACCTGCTGATGAGTTGCTGACAGGTGCACCGCCCAACACAGCAAAGCCATCCAGGTTAACCCATTCAGGGTCTAAAGAAAAAAAGACACAGGGCTTCCGGTTAAATTAAGTTGCCATAGCAAGCAGCAAATGATATACATTTAAAAAGAAATTCAGATTTTCCTAATTTCTACCTGATAGCATGTTCAAGTGGAAATAAATGTTTCCTTTTTGTGGAGCATGTCAACTTTTAAAAGATATGATTTTCCCCTTATCAGTGAGAAAAGTGGGGGTCTTTTTTTCCAATCTCCCCTGTTCCTTTACTCCCCATCCCGCTCCCTGTTGCTGCTAATAAGTCATCGCTCCATCTTTGTTGTTTTAACAGCGACCTGGCCAGACGTGGAGGCAAACAGCATGGTGTTATTTATGACAATTGATGCTGCTCTCATGCTGCTGAGGGAACAACACACAATCTGCAAGGAATTTCTGGAAAGGCAATGCTGAAACTCAACTTGGTTGCCAGAGATTTATGGCAAACTGCACCGGAGCTGGAGAAACCACAAGGCCAGCCGCCACAACGCACGCTAGGCGGCACGTACACACACACACACACACACACACACACACACAAAAGCATCCATAGATGCATGTTTGAACACACTGACACACCATACAAGACAATGTATGACTTCAACACTTGGCACCACCCTGTCCTCCACCACAATCACCACCAAACCCACATATGTTGCACACACATACGCACACACACACACACACACACACACACACACACACAGTGACCACAACACAGGGGATTGGGTTATAGGAGCTGGGCTGGGTTTGGATGTGGAAAAGAAGGGTTGGCTGCAGACTTTGAGCCGCTGATGAAGTATGGCTCAAAGAAGCCAAGGACAGAGGAAAATGGAATAATGACAAAAGCAGGCTAGACTGTGTCAACACTGCAAACTGTATGTGTATTGAAACATAAAGACCTGTCTTATGTTTTACAAGGGATTACCAGGAGGCTGTTAAGATCTAAAAATAATGTCCTCTTCTAAAACCTAAAATAACCACTGTCTGCTGAGCTGGTCGGATAATTACCAGCCACGTGCACCACCACCACCAGTGCTCTTTCTTTCCTTCTGGCAAACTTGGACGTCAGCGCATCCAATGATGAACTAATCCACTGATAAAGATTTATCATACACACACTCAGACACGTGTGCGTACACCTCACCTCCTGGCGTTTCTGCTTTGTACACAGCTTCGCTCATCCCCTCCTCATTCTTGGCACTTGCCTTGAGAAAGTGCAGAACTCCGGGATCTGAAAGCTCACTCCAAGTTTAAGCCAGACGTCTTTTTCTTGCTCTCTGTCTATTTATTTTCCTCTGAATTACTTTTTTGTGTGTGTAGCAGTGCAACCAGCACTCCTATGGTCCCTCAAAAACACACTCATTAGCTCCCACCTGATCCATTCATGTCACTCAATCTCAAACATGGTCAGAGACTTGCAACCGTCTGATCATAACATCTCACATCTTCGTCTTGCTCTCACCCTCTCCTTTTAACTTTCTCTCTGTTTCTGCCTTACCTACATCCTCCAGTTGGTGAGAGCGATTGTCCTTTCCCACTTTAGCGAAGCGGTGAGACCTTGTGGGTTTGTTAGAGTGGACAAAGCGGTCGACAGGTCTTCCATCCAGATGGTTAGAAGGCTCCCAGCTCTCCCCCAGGCCCTTGTCCACAGATGTCTGTTTCCCATTGTGTGACCGCAGGGGCTTCTCTGCTGCAAAACAAATGACGTCAGGATAAACTGTGTCTGTATAAAGTTTATTATAACAGTCTTCTTTGTCCCTTATCTTAAATTCCTTCTGCCCCTACACACTGCAAGCTGTTAATACACCTCTTCTTCAGTGCCACCAGTACAATTTCCTCTGTATTTATTATACTTGGCAATTAAAAGTAACTCTGATTCTAATGAAGCATTAACTTACGTGTAAGGCGGTCTGAAAAATACAAACTAGTTTGATGGTAAAATAAATAAATGAGGATTTGCTTGGATGCTAAAGGCTCAGGACAATAATAAATCTGCAGTCTCCCTCTTGGCTACATTTACTGAAAACAAAACAAAGAAACTAGTAACCACCACTCTTTCTGGATAGCAGCTGCCTCTTCGCTCTTTTTCTGGTTTTCGTGCTAGATTAATGCAGTGTATGGGGTGACAGCACGATTATCCAACAGGCCAACATTACAGCCAGATAATCAAGTCAAGCATTGAGCATGACTTTTAACACAATAGAAAATTGTGAATTAATTTGGTATAAAAGAAATAAAAGCTGCTTAAAGGCCCCAGAGGAAACTGCATACACAGGAAATAATAAACAACCGCTTGAGATATTCAAAAAAGCTGACATGATTCATCATGAGCAAAAGAATGGCCTCGTGCCCGTGAGCATGCCCGGATACTGAAACCTCAGCTGACTCAACATAAGTAAAAAGTCTGATGTATAGAAAGGAAAGTGCTTAATACTTGTTTTGCTCTTTTGAAAGTCAAACAAGTTTTACCATTAGAGAGTCTGCTCTTTGAGGGAGCTCTAAAAGAAGCTGAGCAGGTATGAGCATTCTGCTGGGAAAACTAGTTACCAACATTAATTAACAACATATATGACAACACGAAATCTTAGTTAAATCAGCCATACCGAAAACACCACGAGGAAGAGGTTAGGGAGCCTTGGCAGCAAACAGTGTTGGCAAAACAGTAACAGTGATGAAGTGACAGGTTATAATGTCTGTGCTGTACGAATGCATGAATATGATTGGATGTTTCTAGCCGCACAGCTGTGAATGAGCAAACAGTTGCCTGTTAACACATCCAGCAAATATGGAGTAATGCAAACATCCATTTGGAGCCCAACTGATGAATGTTTAAGTTCGATATTTTTCTCTTTTTTCGGTCTCCACTGACACCTGAGGAAAACTATTTGGCTCTTGGGCGGTGAAATGTAGCACTGCGCTTACCAGCTAATGGATAACTTGTGTGTCTATGGGCTTTTTTGTGCTGGACAGGCAGCATACAGTGGGTTTATCAGAGCTTCTTTTGCTAAATACAGCTGACTGCTGAGGCTGGAAAAACTGCTGATGAGAGTAAACCAAAGCAGGCTGTAAAACCACAATAATAAACTGAAAGAGGCTAAAATGTTCCAAAGAGCTGAGAGGAACTGTCGAGTCTGGTGATAATTCTCTATGTCATTTACTGCTGACACAAAAATATTGATTATAGCATATTTAAATCTCAAGATCCAAATATTAAGTCTTTAAGCAGTACTTGAACTGCTAGTGGTAGTAGTGTAAGGTTTATTAGCATGCTGGTCATTCATCGATGTCACATATAATTGTCAGTATTGTCTGTCCATCTCATAAACAGCCGGTCCTTATGACTGTCTCTGCTCCCTAAAGGTTTACAGCAGCATTTTCAGTTTAACATCATCACAAAATCACTTCATCACTTTGAATTCGTGTTGTCTGCAGGTGTGCGCCCAGCTGGATCTGCACTTTCACTTTTCAAATTCAGAATTAATTGCCACTCAGGGCTCGTGTGCTGCAGCTTACAGATGGTCTCAGCTCCTCGGAGGCGTGCAGTGTTGTCTCTACTTAACTTTCAGTTTTAATATGTGCTGAAAGATCATCCCATTGCTGTTTCTGTGGACTCTAGATAGCACAACTCTGGTGGAAAGCCCTCAGATACCTCGCAAACTCTCAAATCACATTATGGCTGTGTGCATGCAGGAGTGTGAGTGTTTTCCCAATACAATAAAAATACAAAAACACAATCTCTCCTAATTATTCCCTCATTAATGCAGGATTACAATGGAGTCTGTTTTATCAGCTGTTTGTGGCAGACTCCACTGACACAAGTCTGGACACACTTCAATCACTTCCACGGTGTTTCCAATAAGGCTGTGTATTACGTAGGAAGGGATCTGCTCCTTTGTGCACACATCATTCTGTGATTTGGCCTCTTTGGAAATTTATGATCCAAGGGCAAACCAGATATTTCTGATTAAATCAAGACTCCTTCGAGCACAGCAGATGCATGATTGCCATCCAAGGATAAACAGTTTGGGAAGCAGTTAAGCAGCTGAGTGGTTGTAACATCATAATATTACGCAGGGAGGCTTGGTTTCAGGGCGTTGCCATGGGAGACCAGAGCAATAATATAACATTTTCTATGCAGTGTTTGTGAAGGTGAAATGGAAAGACAGGCAGACAGTTCAGAGTCTGATACAGTTAGACAGTGGAAAGTATTAAGTATGTGAAGAATGAGGGCAGGGCCAGAGGGTCATTACTTCAGTCTTTTTGTTGATAAAAAATTTTTTGTGAGATTGTTAGATGGATAAAGATTCACTGACAGACAGACACACACACACGTGTATGTGCATGTGTTGTTTGGTACAAGAAGCATATGCAGGTAAGCCCTGAGGACTCCTGTAAAACTGTTCTAGAAAATACCTGCACTCATGCACCTGCAATGTGCTCACCTTTTACAAGAGAACCTTCTCACCTCTAAGATGCTGACCCCCCACTCACCCCAGTAACCATTAACCCCTAATAACTGTCTTCTTCCACAAACTCCCATCAATAACCACGATCACCAGTGGGTGTGTGTGTGTGTGTGTGGAAGAAGAATATCAAGGTATATGAGGCTTATCAGAGTCGATGTGATGCTATGACTGTCCATTCTGTACGTTCTTAGGAATATACATCTCTAGGTGTTTATATAATAAAATAATTAGCTGTATGCACACATTGACTGAGGTGTCTTTTCTCTCCAATGACTGTAGGTGCTAGAGGCGAGTGACGGAGAAGTTTCCACATTCCTATTTTTTAAATCTTTTTTTTAATCATTGCAGCACAACAGACAGACATGAAGAAACCTCAAAGATGTCTGTGCAGTGTTTCTTTGCAGGGCCGTCTTGTTCGTATTAGGGATATATGCGGATAACATGTGAAATCCCCCACAGGGATCAACAGAGTCTTAACTTATGTTGTTTGTCTCTGTATCTAATCTGTTTAATATTGTATTGTATTATGGAGCAAAAAAACTAACAAGCTTAAAATTCAGTCTGATTGGTCAGGTTGAGCTGTATTTTCAGATTTGGGATTTGAATCACATTTCAACCGCGTGTGAAATTGGTTTAAAGGGCCTGTTTGGAGATAGTTTTGGTTTTATTTGCCCAAATATCTGTCTCTGGGATCTCTGATGCAACTTCAGTTATACTTTACTTTACTTTACTATAAATAAAATTGAATTAGATTTCATTTGTGGCGCTCACATCATTGAAAACATTCAACAGCAAAGTATCTGTTCCCAAAACAATGTGGATGGACAATCCACAGACTTCTCTGTCAACTGTTTTGATTGAAAATATTTTCTACCAAAGAAAAAGTCCCATGAAACTTGTTGACAGCTTGTTCTGTGGATTACAACGAGTAACCAGGACACCGATTCTGGAAAGAGTTTTTATGATTTCAGCCGCACAAACAAAATTCCTTTCACTGCCATTGTCTTAAGGTGGAAGCTAAACATTTCAAAGAGGATGTGTAAAATCCTGAGCAAGTAAGACCAAAACTATATATGCATTAGATACCTCTACCATTTTATTATTTGGGCTGACCTAAGATTTAAGGAACAGATTGATGTTTTGGGAAACTTTGGTTAACTTATTTTGTTCTTTTAGGATTTGTTCAACCTAGACACACGTTAGCTGTTTCCCCTGTGTTTCCAGTTGTTATGCTAAGCTATGTTAAGCTAAGCATCTCCTGTCCGCTGCTTTATACTTGGTACAGACATGACAGTGGTATTGACAAAAAGTGAATAATAATATTTCCTTTAATAGATTGGATTGTGGGTTTTTTTTTTTTTTTTTTGCTATTCAGACTTAAATACACAGTATTGAATACATTTTAAAAAGATTTTAGCTGCCTCTGTGAAAATAGGTGGTGGGGTTGGTGTCAAATCTTGCCAGGGGCTACAAAATTCTTGGTAGCAGCTCTGTCAGTCTTTAACTTCTCTCACCTCTGGCCTTCAGTAAACCCTCTCCAGTAATCAACTTTGTCAGAAAGTCAACACACCAGACTGAAAACCATAACCATAGATGACTGTTGCACTCCTCTCACCGGCACATCAATCACCAGACTGTCGGACTGGATGCAGTCATTTTATTGATGTGTGATTGAGGTTAAGCCTCATCTAACCAGGTTAAGTGACTAACAATGTATTTTTATTTAAATCGACACCCAGGGCTGAGTGACTGTTTAGCTTGGGAGGGTCACATGAATACATATTTGACATTCATGACATATGACATCTTGTACTATTATAGAATACATGAATATACATATAACATATATAATACACATATAAAAACATGTTTTGATTTCCACTGTTGGTCGTCACAAGCTCAATTCTCAAACTTCCCAAATTATTCAAATATTCCCTCAGTGATGAAGATTGACATCTTACACTCTTAGTTTATGCTATATGTTCCTACATCACACTTAGTATGCCGACATCTACTGTGCTGTGACAGGTGTGTTCATGGCCCAGATGGGGCTTGTTTAAACAACTGGAACAGCGCCTGGAGATTACATCATGACACAAGACATGCCATCGCTGGCAGATTTGACAGGCAGCCAAGTTGCATGTGGGTGGGGTTGCAGGGTCAAGCTATGTCAGGTGATCAAACATACTTAGTATTGTGGAAAATATTAGAAATATTAGGTCTATGTTGCATCTGCGTCTCTGTAACTTTTTTCCCAAAGATAAAAAGTTCAAGTTATCAAACTATTGATTCTGAACGTTTTCTGTGAGATCTGTCACAGGGCGCTCCTGCAGACTTTCAGCACGTTGAGTGGAGCAGAGAAATCAAATTCCACTGGCCTGCAAGGACACGATTCCCTCTTTCCCCTCACTCTCTGTCCCAATTACTCTCTACACTCTACACTCTCCAGGAGTTGATGGACTGTGGCTGCATGGAAGAAGCTGACATTATTTATTATCCATATACACTATGTTTCTGTTCTCTCTATTTGCACTGCTCCTGCCTAGGTGTCCAGATATTCCCACGAGCCCAATCTCATCCACTTTTGAAGCATTTTAGACTGACAAGCTGATGACATGTAAGTGGAGAGAGTTAATGAGTAACACTCTCCCCTCCCGTAACAACTACTGTCAAAATGCCAGAGAGGAAGGCATTTAACGCCAAACTGCTCCAGCAGATCAGTGGCCTGCACCAGTGAACTGTGGTTGCATTTAGTAGCTCCAAGGTGTGAATGTATATAAGTGGATGAATGTGAAGAAAAAGTGCCAGACTGCTCTGAAAATACTTCCTAAAAGATGGGGGAAAAAACGAGTCAGAGGAAAAGCCCACAACAAATAGCAGCTGCTTATATTCAGAGAAAACAATGACCTCATGCACTCAGTACTTATATTTGAGAAGGAGGCATATAGAAACGTACAAGACAAGTGGACTGAGTATACGTTGGAGAAAAGGGGAGAAAAAAAGAAAGTCTGGCTGTAGCGTGGCCTTTAAACTAAGCCACAAGGGTTAGCTTAAAATCCCAAATTCTCCAGGCTCTATGGCACTTTTGATATTGTGGATATTTTCACTGTCTGGAGGAGTTGGGCTCCTTTCCCTGAAAATAGATTTTTCAAACAGTACTTAAGAATTTTTATAATCATGTGTGCTGCGGTTTGCACGGTCTCTGTGCATGTCAAAAATGTTAGTCCATTTGATACATCACTGTGCTGACATGGATAAAAAAAAAAAACATGAATAAAAATTGTTGGGGGGGGAATTGTTGGGGATGTGTTGGGGGGGAAAGCATTTTGATTTCACTTTGTATCATTTTGCCATCGGTAGTATTCCACCCATATAATAGCTGACGAATGATATGATATTGCAGTCTGTCTGTCCAGACAAAGTGTGACAGAAACTGAATTCTCCCAAATTATTCTACCATAAAACTGAATTTTAGAGGTTATAAATTATCACCATCAGCCAGATTTGCTACAAATTTAGCATGATAACACACAGAAGCTAGCACTACACATTTTCCTTTTTTGTCTCTTTGTATTGCCTATTTGTCATCATCTTGTAATTGTTGATCACAGTTCTTCCAATATGTGCCCACTGTATGAGGTAAGGACTTGTTCCATGACTGCTGCTGAGGCCAGCATCAGATTTTCCCCCTATAAAGTAACAATACTGTCAAAATCCGTATTTGATGTATTTGCTCACTTCAACAAACTCTTTTACAGCTGCAAATTATAAATCTAACTATGCACTCTGCATTAATTTTTTCCTAATGCATTCTAAATGGCTACAATTAATCTATCTCGTTTTCATGAAAAAATGACATCTGCAGCATTTTGGAAATTAAGGCTTGCGGGCACAGGCATGGATATGCACACACACACACACACACACACATTCTGTTTTTGTGCCTTTCAAGATTACACCATCAAGATCCTGAGTAAAAACGTTTACATTTTGCCCCCACAAATGCACACATTGCAGCAATATACTGCTCGAATCCACACGCTGCAACAGCTGTCTCATCAATCAAACTGGACCCATTAAACTGCAAGAGGAGAAAGGAAAAGTGCCCCAGCAATGATCAAAATGAATAACACTTTAATGCAAACCGCGCACCTGCTCGGGAGAAAGTAAGCAAATCTTTTACCTGTCCATCCGCATCCTGGTGCCCAAAATGTAAAGAATAGCGCCAGGAGCGTCCTGCTTACGGCTAATGCCATAGTGAGTGTGGCGCGCTACTGCTGCGGAGCGACGCAACAGCTGGATGCAAAGGGCTGGGACGCACCAGCACTCCCCTCCCCTCTTCCGATGGGACTGCTGCCTTTCACCATGAACTTGAAATGACTAACAAACACCAATAATACATCACACACAAACCTGTCCAATTGGTTCTGATTTGACAGAAGTGGTTACACAACGTGAAGAAGAGGGCTTATAAAATTATAATTATAGGTTCTCATCATTTGAATTTATTCAAATACCCTTTTTATTCCTTTACAATACAGCCTTGTTTTGGATAGAATAATAAAATAAAATGGACATAATGTCTCCCTGTTCAGGGAACAGCACTGATTTCGCAAACTGAAGGTCTGGCAGCAGGTGGCAGGAGAAAGAAAAAGACTGCAGGGTGGACATGCTGTCCATGAGTGCACACAACACACCTACTCTTCCTGATTTTGTTTACAACAAGAGAGAGTATGATTCTTGGACGCGTTTTTTGTCTTTTTAAAACCACATGAATGTTGTTGTTGTGGTAGGTAACCTTGCTTATCCAAAAACCTTGACGTAAGCAGCTCAGTTCCACCTGTTCTGTTCCGTTCCAGTCTTTTTCTTGGAGACGTGATCCACTTTAGGATTAAACATTTCCATGACTCACTTCACCAGGTGTGAAAGAACACGACGGTGGGCCAAGACTCCAACAAATGATCTAATTTATGGAGACAGAGAGTGCACGATTACATCCATTTTCCAAAGAAGTCAGTTAACCACTAGATGGAGCAACACGCCACGTCTTTTAACCATACCTGTGCGCGAGAAGATTTTGATTAGAACTGATGTTTTCCAGTAGCATCCGAAATTGTCTGTGTAGTTAAATGTTGTAAGATGCCTAATATCGTCATATGTGTCAATTGCTTGTTTTTATTTGTATGGTTTTGTGCTCCAATGAGGACAAGAACAACTCACACAGTGTAGATAATGAATGCACGTTGCTGCCAATGATACACGTGTGATGTTACAGGGTTTTATATCCTTTATAATACTGTAAAACATTATAAAATAATAAATACATAAAATATTATTCTTCGTTCTTTATTCTAGTGACTTTTCCTATAGTTACTATCACACTGAAGTCTGAGTTTTCTCCCTCACTTGACCACCTTTGTGGCCCATTTTGTATGTGAGAGAGCAAATGTCCTACAAGACCAGCAGCAGCATGACAGATAAATCCATTCAGCTTCATAGCTCGGAGGTGAATTTATTAGTAATAATTTCATTTATAGTGATAGAATTGAAACTTTAATTCAGATCTGAATGAGATAATTGTGTTAAGCAACTGGCTTTTTAAATTTAATTAATCCATCCATCTATCTGCCTGTATGGGCTCATCAAGCAACACCAAGTGACAAAAGACAGCTTTATTCACTTGCTAGGAGGTTTTATTGCAGACCAACATCTCCCTCTATTGGCTCGGGCCTTCATCTACACTGACGTTTCAATCAACACTTGGTCTTGAACTAATTCATGAATGACTGTAAAGCCTGAGTGTGCGTCCAATGGGAAATTAGGGCTTAAATATAGATCTAACTAGGTTTTCACCAAACAAAGAAATTCTGTATTTGTTTCTGATAAAAGAAATTGACACAGAATCAATACACGTGTCAGTGGTCATATTTGTGGCTCCCGCGGGTCAATGAAGTCGTTGCAGTTTGTCTTTTTAATATAGTCTCTGCCTTTAAAACCTTACCTTCACAAACCCATTGCTGGTGCTGATTGAGTCTCTCTCTCTCTTTCACTCTCTCTCACACACACACACACACACACACTACTGCAGCAGCTTGCAATACTGCATGAGTCAGCACAAAACGTAATACAATTTTAAACAAAACCAAAAAAATCTCATCGAAGCAGATAGTTGTCTCTTTCACTCGATCCGTGCAAACCTGCAAGATGTGCACAGGCACTGTCACTCATTCATACACACACACACACACACACACACACACACACACACAGATAGATAAAGGGAGGGGGATAGAGCTTTCAGTCAGTATAGTAAAAACAAGGCTTGCTGTCTTGTTATACACATACCTGAGGCCGATGTACTGTATCAAGTTAGACCGGATGTCCAGCTGAGTTTGTAGGAGTTGTGTAAAGGGAATAAAGTGTTGCGTTCCAATTCTATCAGTAGCTGTTCTTCATTTCTTTTTGTCTTTTGTGTGTACACCAAGTCTCTTACATGAGGCTGTTAGAGGCCAACATCTAACCATGAATAAGACACAAGTGACTTTTTTTCCCCTGCAGTCTTTGACGCCTGATGGTGCTCCTCCTTTGGGCTGTCTCACACGCAGAGATGATGAATTAGTGCCAGCCCTTTCATTCCGCCATTGTCTTTGTATCTTTCCCCAATTTTCTGGGAGAGTTGAGGGGACGACAAAACATCTAATTGGACGCTAACTAAAAATAGGGCGATTCAGTAAACAGGAACACCAAGCTTTGAGGGAAAACTGGTTCTGTACGCTCTTTAGAAATACACTCAGTTGCCAGTTTATTAGATACACAGAGCATAAACTAATGCAGTCTAACACAACAGTAGTGCAATAAATCCTCCCTTCCTGAATGATAGAATGTGAGAGGTGTTGATTTAACTGAATCATTTTGGACGATGTCGTTTGTGGTGCTGTGTGTTGAACTGTATTGTGTTATACTGACAGGTGTTTTTTTTATTTTGTCCAGACCGTTTATTTCAAAGAGGGAGGGCAAAATAATAGAAACACAGTTGCTAAATATAAATGTAAAAATGTCAAGACTACAATACATTGTGACAAATTTTGCGACAAAGTAGATTTATTTTGTGTGAGGCAGTTTTGAGCAGATTATTTGAGTCCCATCTGACAGTCAGTTCCATATCTTGGCAGGACCAGTAAGCTGCATGTGCACATAGCGCGAGTGTGTTCTTGTGCCTGCTGGGATGTTGAGGACCAGAAACCCCACACTGCTGTCAGAGGGATTCCTGCTGCCAGCAGTGCAGCTGTGGTACTCCTGGAAATAGTTGATTTCTGAATGAAACACGTGCCACAGTTTTGTTTTCTTACTTGTTGTATTGTGAAACAGATTTGCATTTTTTGGGGGGTATTGAGCTACAAATCCTTAAAAATGCTTGTTTCGTTTTTCAAAAAGGCTATCAAAGATTTTATGTGAAGGATTCCCAAACATTCAAACCAAAAAATTCCTATGTAATCATGCTCAGGGTGGGTGATGGTCTTTAACCTTTTTATACTTTTCCTCCTGGAGGACCCGACAGGTACCTGGACTCTGTTTTGAAATCTCTTGGCACAGCTGCCTACCTGCTGGTCTTTCCTGGTAACAGATGTATGGATTACAGTGCCTCAGCCTGCAGGTAAAATGTCGTTTCAATTGTTTGTTACCAGAACAGAAAGGAGCAGCACTGCCCAGCACCAGACAGGGACCAACTGGCAAAGCTCATTTGACCCCTGATCTAAGTTATCCTCACCCCATTGTAAATGGAAAAGGAGTTGCCTGGCAAGTGGATTTTACTCTAAATCTGAACTAAAGAATAAGATTTAATCCTACAGTACAGGAAGTTTACATCAGGGTATAGTCCCTATAGCAACATTAAAAGAGATATATTGTACCACTGGACGGGTATCACAAGCACTAAAAGGTCATTACTATTTAAACTGTATTTAGTCATAAACATGCAAACAGTCTTATTCTTTATGAATCTACTGTAAAATAGCTGAATATATTTACCAGGCTGAAGAATATAAATCTGTTAAGGTGTATAATGGGCTACAGACGATTTTTACTCACTGGTGGAAAAAAAGGAGGGAGCAATATTCCCACAAATACCAGGACTGGAGTGATCCCCCCCCCCCCGTCCTTCCTGCACGACAGAGTAAAAACAAGTGGCAGCTCGGAGATGCGCGACAGATCCACGGAGCACTGAGGGAGAGAACATGTGGACCGGAGACTACAATTAACTCAATTCACTATTTTTGTTTCTGTTAAATAAAAAATAAAAAACACAAACTACTCTACATGCTGCACGTATGGAAAAGGATTTGGGGTCCGGACGCAAGGAGAGTCTCGCCTAAAGATCACTAACCACAGATTGCACCAAACCGGTTCAAGTTATATCTGCGTGGAGTCAAATTCCTCCGGGGGGGGGGGGGGGGGGGGGGGGGGGGGGGGGGGGGGGGGGGGGGGGGGGGGGGGGGGGGGGGGGGGGGGGTGG
>JAVQJL010007758.1:0-12495 GCA_036024295.1 Nannoperca obscura
CCCACCATGAGCAAGCACTAGGCGACAACGGCAAGGAAAAACTCCCTTTTAACAGGTAGAAACCTCGAGCAGAACCAGGCTCTAGGTGGGCGGTCATCTGCCTCGACCGGTTGGGTTGATAATGGAACTGCTCCGGCAATAGACGGGAGAAACTCTCCGGTCTCAAGTTAATGGCATAAATTTGCATAAGCCCCCTGGGTATTCAGCTCCAAATTCTCAACCATTTCATCAATACCAAAATGCAATTGTAGCAAGTAACTCACCATTATTATCATCATTCATGTTTTAAGACGCTACAAATTATATCGAGCTGCAAAAAACGCCTGAAAATAATTAAATTAATTAAAACAGGAGTACAAAGAGTTGTTGCTATAAAAATGAAAATGCCATCTCGGCTAATCGCTTTAGTGTACACTGGCAGGTTTCAGAACAGACCAGTTTGTTTCAACTTATCTCGTCGTGAATCTTTGGTCTGAACTGGCCTTTAGAATTTACAGTGTGAGGGATTGCAGCCCTCTAGCCTGCACTGTTGTAAAAGGATCATTTGGATAGTAGGGGGATAAAAGTTAGCCAGCAAGTTAGGACTGTTGATTTCAATTTATATGTGCTGCCTGAGCAAGCACACATAAATTGATATCAATACAGAGAAGTTTAGCATGGCACCTGCGCAAAGGATGACGCACAAATTTGTAAAGCATTTCCACATTTTGACCTTCTCCAGCAACTGAGGTGGATGTGTGTCCTATTGTTGCTTTTTAAAACCAAAATCATTATGTGTTGAGTGCCAGTGGCAAGGAGGCAGCACCTTGTCCAGAAGGTCTATCATAGCGGCATGAAAGACAAGAAAACTCTGCGCTAAACATTCCAGCATTAAGGACCTTACACAGTGTTGCTGAGTAGTGGGACCTGTTGGACCACGTGACACTAATGCATATTTTTCAATATTTTCAGATTAGTCTGAAAGTAATCCATTGAAAATTATTGTTCGCTGCAGCTTCACAGGAAAAGCTTCATGATTTAAATTTTAAAATACTGTCTCTGTGTTTCTATAGCTGTCAGTGTGCAAGGAGCTGCAGCTTCCCAGCAGTGAGTACAGCTACACGGCTGACCTTGTGGCCGTGGGGTCTGCCACTCATCTGGAGACAGCCGCCGTTCAATCCATCTTCGTCCTGGCGGTGACTGCGGAGGGAATGGCTCGCTTCTGGCCCAGCCTGGCCCAGGAAGGCAACTACACAGAGACAGTCGTGGACCTGGGCGATCTCTGCAACTATGTTGTTGCTGTCAGAGTAAATAAATCAGCTTTATTTTTATGCCTTTTCAACTAAAACATCTAACGTTGCAGTTGACTGGTTATCAAACTTTCTCTGATACAGTAGCTGCTAGTGAAACCGAAAAATAAATGTTCAAAATAAGCTTTTTCAGTCTTTATTTCTGGCTTTTCTCCCCTCTCTCAGGGTGGAAGCTTTGTCTTGTCCTCGGTGAAGAGTATGCTGTTGAGAGTGAGTGCAGATTCTTCTGGAAAGCTGCTGTACCGAGCCCTGCAGCAGGGTCAGGGTGTGCTATCTGGCATTGGCCGCCGCGTCTCCAGCCTATTCGGCATCCTCTCCCCAACAGCCAACGACACAGTGAGTCACGCTCAGAATCTACTCCTAAAGACAAAACGCATGGGGTTCAATGGGTGGAATTACGGCATAGACTTTCTAATAGGGCTAGATCCCATTGAACTACAGATCCCATAGAGTGCACCTTCAGAGGTCTAGTGGAGTCCGGATACCACAGCACAGCTTCAGAGGTCTAGTGGAGTCCAGATACCACAGCACAGCTTCAGAGGTCTAGTGGGGTCCATGCCTCGACAGGTCAGGGCTGTTATGGCTTCAAAAGGGGGACCTACACAATATACAGGTGGTCTAATATTAGACACATTCTTATTGAACCAGCATTAATTTTTCTAGCAATTTGAACCACAGTAGTTCTGTTCGAGGCAGATGAGCCCCCACCTACAGCCTGGTTCTGCTCGAGGTTTCTACTTGTTAAAAAGGAGTTTTCTTGCCACCTAGTGCTGCTCATGATGGGAACGGTTGTGTTGGTTTAGACCTGTTCTATATGAAAAAGTGCCCGTAGATAACCCTGAGATTCTCTGACCATCTATCATCTAGCCATCACAGTTTGTTCCTTGTCAGTGTCGCTCTCATCCATACTCTTGCCCATTTTTCCTGCTTCCAACACATCAACTTCAAGGACAAAAGGTTCACTTTCTGCCTAGTATGTTTCACCCACTCCCTGGTGCCATTATAACAAGATAATCAATGTTCTTCACTTCACCTGTCACATTGTTATGGCTGATCAGTGCAAACGTTTCTGTATTACTTAAATAGTAAACAAAAGTTTGAAGAAGCCTCGGCTGTAGTTTTAGTATTTTAGTAACAGTCGATTTTGCTGCCGGTTCACTTGTGTTCAGATGGTGAACAGACTGCTTTCTGGTTTAGCTCCACAGTGTACTGTGGGTAGGCGCAGCCAGCTGCCTGTACACACTGACCAGCTCCAGTCTGAGTAAATGGGAGGTGGACGACAGCTGGGAGCACCAGACACTCAGCTGGGACACCCAGAGAGATTTGTTTGAGAGCATTGCCGACGCCATCTGGGTCAGTATACAGATAAACATGATTGTATTATATGCTATATATCAATATCAGTCTCATTCAGTGGTCTATCACACTGAAAAACAATGCTGGTGAAAGTACATTTTATATTCTAACAGGAGATAAATTATTCAGAAACTGCAACTCAGAATATAGTTGATGCTCTTTTAATTGAATAAAAATTGTAACTGCCATTATTCTTTTAAAATCTTTTTATAACTATCACGGTCGTACATTACACAAAGATTACAAAACATTTCTCTCCCACCAGGGCTCAGAGAACAACTACGAGGAGATGAAGGAGGGAGTTAACGTGACATACCTGGATATGAAGCTCAGCCAGTGAGTGTGTGTGTGTGTGTGTTTGCGTACATGCATGACTTCCTGCTTGTTTTACACTTTGAAAAAAAATTGTCTTTGTCATATTAGGTGAAATTTAGATTTACAAATCTGCCTTCTTGAACAATGTATTTTTATTATTTGACGTATAACCTCCTAAACTCGGTAAAATAGGATAGGGGTTTTTACTTTTGAGCAAATAGTGCTGCAGGGAAGACATATTTTTGTAGTCCAAGCCTGAAGTTCGCATCACCCTGGTTCCTTCAACAAAAATAATATAATCTCTCACTAAAGGGAGGATCCTTTTATCCAGTAAAAGAAGTAGCGTGAGAAAGGGTGAATGAGTTGCGAAATCCAAAGAAATTCCCAAAATAGCGAGTGTATCTTGGGCCAGGCTGAGCCAGAGGCTGCGTGTGTTGTGTGTTTTCAGAGCCGGCCTGGTGGTTCTGGCTGCAGCCTGGCACCCATCAGACACACCCTGCCTGGCTTACTTCTGCCTGGTCACCCTGCAGGACAATGGAGCCGCCATCTCCGACCAGTTCACCTTGGAAGTCACCAAGTACAACCCTCCATTCCAGGTCAGTCCTGAGCCTGATACTGCAGGGTGGGTTTGAATTCTATTCAGTGTGTCAAAGGGTCCAGAGTCGTCTTTACAGGATTACCCAAGTTACAAAAAGATGAATTTATGAGAGTATGTTATGAAGATCAACTTTTAGGGATCTGAAACTTCCTTGAGTTTAATTTTGCATAAACTTTTTTCAATGCCTTGTGTCCTCAGAGTGAGGAGGCCCTACAGGCTACACGACTGGTGTTGCCGCACTCCCCCTGCTCCACCGCCTTTCTGTATAACGAGGAGATGGTGTTTGCTTGCTGGACAGGAACCAGCAGGGGAGGACTACCTGAGGAGAAAATCAGCTTCAACTCACCTGGTGAGAAAAGAAACCAGGGTCTCATCCCTGGCTCCAGATGAACGAACAAGCATTTTCAAACAATCAGATTAGTATGATCACACAGTGAGGTGAGATTTTATAACATGGAGTAACATGAATTTACAGTATATAAGATTCTTAAGAGGTCAGGTATTAAATATTTTACATGCAATTACAACCAGGCGACATAGAGAAGATAATACAAAAGAATAACAAGTAACTATGACAAAAATAAATCAATAGAATAGTTTTGGCATTTTAAGCTGCAGATTTACGTGCAAAGTGTTTTGTTCACTTATCATTAAGAATCTACAAAAGGTTTTTTATTTTTATTTTATTTATTTATTTATTTTAAGGTAAAAACTTGAAGAGGTTTTTTGTTTGAAGACCTAATCAGTACAGACCAGGCCTTTCTCTCACACACGATGAACAAACACTAAATGTTGTTTCCCTCTCCGTCTGTCCAGGTGATGGTGTGCGTGGTGGAGGCTGCTGCGCCAACCTGCCTGTGTTTTTCTCCCAGAACAGTGGCCTGGTGGCGGTGGTGGCCCGGGAGAGCGCCTCCATCTTGCCGGAGACCATGGAGGACTCTCTGTGTTCCTCTCTGGCTGCAGCTCCAGAGGTGAAACTCAAACTGGCAGCAGACCTGCGCCTCCCGATTAAGGGGCTGTAGAGAAAGAGCAAGAAGAATATTTAAAGCTGGCGACAAATACACGCCGCTGACAATTATAATCAGTCTAGTGAGGCTTCAGCCTTTCTCCAGACTATTCACACATCCACTCAGGAAAAAGGAAACTTTAAAAAAAGCAAAGAAAATGGCACCTATTCAAATTTGTACAGTTTAGAGCGTATAAGGGCACATTATAGAACATTATGGATGTAAATGATGGCCGTTCCTATGCTCAATTATGTCTCATAAGTTGTCGCAGCAATTTGTGGGTTAATACCAATTGTTACACAGATTTGGTGCAAACTATAACCCTTGTTGACCCTTGAAGAATTTATAAAATTGGTCAAGAAGACTCAAGACCTTGAGGAGCACCATAAAGAATTCATGCTGTGATATTGGTATCAAACTTTTGACATTTGGAGATTTCTATTAGAATTGCATAGGATTAGAATAAAGAGGGCATGTCACCCATTTTCATTCAGATAACTTTAGGTGAGAGGTCAAGGAACCCCTTTGAGAATGGCCTTTCCAGTTTTTGCCTTCATATTTTCTTAACACTATTCACACATCGATTCAAGGATAAAGGAAACTTTGAAAGAAGCAAAGAAAATAGCGCTGAACCACCCGATTATACTTTCTATTAAGGTTTCAGCAATGGAGACTCCAACCAGAGCAGAGCCTGTAGCTCAGGAGGACAAAACCAAACTCCTGAAGGCGGCGTTCCTGCAGTTCTGTCGGTTTGTCAATCAACTATATCGTTTTTTGTTATGTTTGTGAAAATGGAAAATTCCACACAGTACTTCAGTTGTCTGATTCTTACATTTCACGCATATCTGCAGAGGATCAGTGTTATCAATGGAAACCTGCTCTTTAATTATAAATTTCGGTTTAATCAAGTGTTTAAATAATTACCAAATCAGGCCACGTTTTGAAAAGATGATTCATTTTATGGTTTTATAAAGTTAAAACATCCAACATGCTGATACAAGTTTCACAAATACAAAGAATCTTTTATTGAGTTCAGTTAACTTATTCTTCGTATGGAGGCTGATATTAGTAGTTTTAGATAGAAGCTGGAACTTAGGATTCTGAATATAGGAATTCAGTTCTTGAATACTGTAAATAAAATAAAATATTTTTTTCCCGTGTCAGTAATGATCTTGTAGGGGCTCAGATGCTCACAGACGAGCTCTTCCCCGCTAACAGTGATGGGGAGGAGGGAGCTGAGCTGGACAGCGTGGTGACTCAGATCAACCTGGACCTGGTGGACGATTACCCGGCCTCTGACCCCCGCTGGGCAGAGTCCGTCCCTGACGGTGAGGGAAAAGGGCCCTGAAAAAACTGTTTATGAATCACTGAAGAAATTAAATCAAATTCAAGAAAGAACAGAGAAAACACGCACAAAAATAACAATTATATTAAAGAACCTGACGATTATGGAAGCGCTGGAACCGCTGACTCAAACTGTTTAGTGTAGTCTTTTTTTCATGTCTTTGTTTCTGTTCCTCAAGAGAGCGCCAGCTTTCCTCTCACCTCCCTCATCATCCTCCACCAGCTGGAGGACAAGATGAAGGCCCACGGCTGCTTCATGGACTTCCTGCTCCAGGTACACACACACAGCTGGGAAACCTTAAATGTATTCAATAATGGTGCACAGAGAGCTTGTGTTGTGGTCGGTGTTTGAAAGAACCTAATCGTATTGCTGTGCAGATCTCTTTAAGGATTCAGCATTCAATTCTGTATTTCATGGGATGGAATAGGTATAATGCAATACATGTCATATCCTGCACCTATAGAGATTGATTTGTGTTGGACCAAAGAATTCAGAAAGTAAAAGATGTTGTTTCTAGGCCTCACAGTCCAGGAGGGTTGGGTGACAATGTGCCTTATAAGTCGCCACATGGTTGTGCTGTTGCACCAAACACCAATCAGTGGTGTCTTGAATCCCCAGCTTTCAAAGCTCCCTTAAATCTGTTAAATGAGAACTCCACCTGTTCAGCATTGCACTATAACATGTTGGACTCTTAATCTTAAAAAAAGAAATGGTCACAATTGCTGTAGCAGTCTTTTCTATTCTATAACACCTCTCTAACACCTAGAAACACACTTTTCCCTCAGGGATCCCTCCTCTGTTGCTCTTCCTGAGCTTTCTTCCATTTTCTTCCTGTTAAAAGTGTTTCATTTTTTTAGAAAGAACACAAAAGGAAGAATCATCTCTGAAATGATCGTTCCCATCCTCCCTTGTCAGGTGGGTCTGCTGCACCGGCTCGGCCAGGTGATGGTGCGCTCGTCTCCTATGGCAACCCGTGTGCTGCTGTGCGAACATGCCGAGAAGCTTCAGGCAGCCATGGTGCTGAAGAACCACCACACCAAGCACGCTGAGCTGGTCAACCGGGCCATCGGCATCGCGCTGCAGAGGAACACCGCCACCGTGCCACCCAGCCTCACTGCTGCCGATGTCTTCTTCAGAGAGGTTGGAGTCTGGCTTCTACTGGGATGATCCGTGTGCTGGGGACGTTTGGATTCAATGTTTGTTTTCCGCGCACTTGCAGGTGTCTCAGATCTCCTCTGTGTTTGATTGTCTGCTGGAGGAGGAGGTGCGGAGTCTGAAGGAGAACCCGGTAGACTCTGTGCAGTGGGCCGAAGTGGTTCTGACTGTCAACAACATCATCAAGGTAAACACATTCATCATGTCATGAAGGGTGAGGGAAGACAACAGCATTGACATCAACTTCAAAAAACACCTGCTATATCAAATAATGGTTGTACTTTGTGTGTGCAGGACATTCTCCAGGCTGCCAGTCAGTACAGGGAGACCAAGGCCTCCTTGTACAGAGGTTCTGAAAACTCTGCTGGAGAGCCCGAGTATATCCCGTGGACAGGTATGTCTTTAAATCTTCATTCTCCTGCCAGCAGATTCAGGTCGCTGCAGCCTGCAGTGAAAATTGTCCTGTTGTTTTTAGAAGTTAGCATCTGTTGGTTTCAAGCAGCCAGTGTTAGATTATCAGGGTTCCCACGGTCATGAAATTCCTGCAAAAGAGTTTTCGAGGCCTGGAAATGGCTTGGAATTAACAGAATAATTTGGAAAAGTTTTGAAAATACATTTCTTTGGCTGTTGTTTAAAAGTATGTTCAAAACATAATGTTACTTGAGATACGGTCCTTGTCTTACTCATTTAAAATGTAGTGCTTTGTGAAATGTCCTGTTGACACGTTGGCGTTTGCAGCTAGTTGGTGGCAGGAATGTTTGAAGTTAGCAAGTGCTACCAGTTTGCTTATCCACACAAATTGAATACATGACGCAAGAGAGAGGAAGATCCCACCCTGCGCCCTATGATCGCTATATAAGTCTACCTATTATAAACTACTTAATTAAAGTTGTGGAAATGGTCTAAAATATTATGGAAAGGTTTTGAAAATTCATTGGTCAGAATGTGTGAGATTATGGAGTTCAGACCAACACAAATAAATTCTCAATCAGTGGAGAATTACTCTCTAAAGTACTCTCCTGAATGTTCTAAAACAATATTTAATTAAGATTACAATACTATTAAGATTTTCTAATACTCTACATGTGTAATTAACACAATTTAGGTACCTTGAAAGTGCTTGAATTTGACCGTTGACTCATGTAATTAAACATGTCCTGTCGAGTTTTATTGGAACATAAGTCACTTTAACATTCACTTTCTCATTAAAACATAGTGTGTATCCTTGAGTTCTTATAAATGTGTCAGTGCATTCTTTTTTAAAACTTTTAACAAATTATTATTTTTTAAATCCAGCTTTCTTTAGATTTATGTTTGCTTGCTGCCAATCTTCTTCCTTGCTGCCTTTGTTGGTGCATTATTGCATTTCTTGGCGCATTACCGCCACCTGTTGATCAGTGGAATCATGTCATCTGTGGGGTCCAACTCAGACAAAACAAAAGCTCCAGCAATTCCACAGATACCTTTTAATATCAGAATATTGAATATTCCAGTCCATGTAGACATAGTGAAAATGAGCTCCTTAATACTGTTGTTTATTTAAATGATTGTTTTCTCCTAGAGAATCTCCACATGTTTGTAGTTACCTGCAAAAACGCTTTTTGGGGTAGAATAGTTAACCCCTTGTCTGCCATTCCATCTTCTCTCATCCAGCGTCAGGCGGTGTCGGCGGCGTTCGCACCGTCATCTCCCGCCAGCACGAGATCATCCTGCGCATGGTGTACCCGCACTCCGACTCAGAGCTGCGCAGCGCCCTCTGCGAACAGCTGGTGGCACTGTTGGACATCCACTTGGGCGGCTACGTGGTCCAGTTGATGTCCCTGCAGCAGCAGAGGCCCCCAGGGGCCCAACAGGAGCGCTACAACAGCCTGGAGATGGAGTACAGCCAACGCCGCTCCGAGCTGCTGGCCCCGCTGTGTAAGTGGAGGATTAAACGGAACTGAGTCGAATGATAACTGCTTTTATTTTAAAAAGTCTAAGGACTTGTAGATCAATAGTTGATTTTTACTTAAACCCACAACAGAAACATTTCTGTAAAAGATCCCATACATTTCATTATTGGGGAGTTTTGGCCCACATTTGTACTAAGCAAGACATTTTACATTCTAAAAATAAACGCTTATAAATTTTAAACTTTAACTCAACTCAACTTCATTCATATAGATCCTTAGAATACAAATATGCAGCCCAAAGGTCGTCACTGTGAACTTGTTGTACGTTGCAGTGGATCTGGGACAGTACCAGTGGGTGGCCACCCTGGCTGAGAAGTACTGCGACTTCGACATCCTGGTTCAGATGTGTGAGCAGACCGACAACCAGAACCGCCTGCAGCACTACATGACCACATTTGCAGACCAGGTACACACCGAACCAGAAACACAGAGGGGGGTGCTCTGTTTTATTTGTCTCTCACACTCATAAGTTTCTTACTATTTTACTTGAACAACACACAGCAGTGCACCAGCAAAAAGGCAGAAAACTTAGAATGTTAGCTGATGTAAACAATGCAGTTTTTTTTCAAGGAGATTAATTCTACATATTTGTTTGGCCCTAAGGATACACGCAGTGTGTTTTGTTGAGCAACACAGGATTGAAATAGTTTTATTTATATAGCGCCATATCATAATAACGTTATCTCAGGGCACTTTTTCATATAGAACAGGTCCCCACTGACTCTGTTTACAAAGACCCAACAGTCCCACCATGAGCAGCACCAGGAGACAGTGGCAAGAAAAACTCCCTTTTAACAGGTAGAAACCTCGAGCAGAATCAGGCTGTAGGTGGGCACTCACCTTCCTCGACCGGTTGTGTTGACACTGCATATAGTGTTAACATGTTCAAAATTTTAGCATGTTGACTTAAATTTGGTTTCATTATTCAGGTTGATTTTAGTTAGTTGTACTCACCCATGTAAACAAGTAGGATCACAGACGAAGCAACACTCATCTCCAGTTTCATGTGAAGTCATGGTTTTACATTAATTTCACTTTCCGTAGCTTTTTTTTCTTTCTTTTCATGTATCTACTTGCTAAGTAACTAACTCTTTCTGTCCCTTGTCACTTCCTGCTGCAGAACTTTGCAGACTTCCTGTACCGCTGGTACATGGAGAAGGGGAAGAGGGGGAAGCTGCTGTCCCAGCCGGCTGCTCAGCACCAGCAGCTGGCCAGCTTCTTGCAGTCCCACCAGCACCTGAGCTGGCTGCACCACATCCACATCCACGATTACCACAATGTACGACACACACACACACACACACGGTACAAAATCACATCCTCTGTGAGACTACCAAAGTGTAAAAATATCAAAGAAACCTTTTTTCTTTTTTACACTTCCTCAATAACGGATGGCTTCTTTACCATTTACATTAATTCCTTTTGTGGTTTTTTTTTTTTTTATTCCTTCCACCTCCCAACCCTCACTTCTTCCTTTCCTCTGTTTTCTCCTTCTCTTAATCCCTCCTTCTTCTCTTCCTTCCAGGCTATCTGGCCTCCTTCATCCTGCTTCCCTCCTTTCTTTTTGTCCTGTCTTCTTTTTTCCTTTTACCTTCTTTCGTCTTTTCCTTTGTTCCATTTTTCTTTGTCCTGTCTTCCTTGTTTCCCTTTTCCCTTTCTTCCTTTGTCTCTCATCTCGCTTCCTTTTTCCTAGTTTGCTCTCTCCTTTCTTCCCTTCTATTTCTCTTCTTTTCGTTCCCCTTGTTCCTTCCTCCTTCTTTCCACCCTTTAACCCTTGTTTTCCTCCTGCACGTCCTCAGCTCTACCACATTGAAGGACGAAAGAAACAGACATATACAACTTCCTGTCTTCTGTTTTTACCACTTTATGTCCACTACAACCACTACAGAAGACACAACACAGGACTACATCTTCCTTCCCTCCCTTCTGTCATCGTTTACATGATATTAACAGAAGAAATGCACACGCACACACTCAGTTTCCTTCCTGTTTCTGCAGCTTTAAACCAACCAGAGTACAGCAGCAGATATACTGCCTCTGCATCACAGACACACACACACACACACACACACTGCACAGCTTCCTTCCTGTTTGCAGTTACCAAGCACACATAGGAACGCCACACACACACACTTTGTTTCACATACACATCTCTCTTTTACACACACACACTCTCTCTCACTCACACACACACACACACACACACTCACTCACTCACTCTGTTTTACATATACACATCTCTCTTTCTCACACACTCACACCACACACACGCTCTGTTTCACATATACACATCTCTTTCTCACACCACACACGCTCTGTTTCACACACACACTCTGTTTCACATATACATGTAGCACCCCAACACTGTTTATCTAGAAGTTGGGGGCCCTAGGTTCTGTTTTAGTATATCTAACCCTATTCCAATCACTTATGAAAATACTTACTCAAACCCATGTTAGATAATTAAACCCAGACACCATATCAAATGATCAATAACACCTTTACTTGGAGTAATTATGTAGTAAAGTAGTTAAGAATACCTGTACGATATGCTATAGTATTGTGAACAGAAATAAAACACAAACAAATAAATAAATAAAACTTACTATATCAAAAACACACTACCGTGCTATAAACAAAATAATGGCCCTCGTAATACACTAAGCACTGAAACACACGAGTAACATACTCTCATTTACAATACACAGATGTGCCTCAAACACCCACTCCCAGAGTTACTCACACACTTCAAATAACAAAAAGTGCAGTCCTGAAACGTAGTTGGGCTGCGGTGACACAACTTCTCTTCTCCAAAGTCCCAGTAGAACGACCAGTTCAACTCAGGTCCAACGTAGCTCGGGTGCGTTGCAATGTTTTTCTCTTCCGTCAGTCCGATCCATCCGAGGGGGGAAAAAACAACACTTCCACTCAACGAAAAGTAATATCCTGTAGCTCCCCACTATACTCGGTCCAACAACAGTCAAACTATAAGAGCACTTTATCCAAGCTATCAAGTGTCCCAATACAACCATTAGTCTTCAGCTCACTATTCTTCTCCTCTCCCCGCGCTTCGCCCTCTCTCTCCCTGGGTCCCCCAATCCAGTTCGTAACTCCCCGTTACCCACCTGACTCTGAATCAAATTACCTTAACCTGTTAGAGCCTGCTGCTGTTTCTCAGTCCCCCTGCTCGAAAATGACATGCCCAAAAACAATAGAGTATATCTCTACAACTACAAGGTCTATATCAAAATAATTGGTACCATAATGAGGTAACACTTATGAGATGTCTGCAGAGGTGTAAGCATCAGTGTAGATGTTACTGGGTTACAGTAAATACTATTGGTAGTCATTCCATCTAAATAATTAAAACAATTCTCTCAAACCTTTTATATATGTTCCCATTCAAAGAAAGGCATACAAAGACAATGAGGTTTGACTCAAACTGAGCAGATTTATGTAAAATAACAATATAATACAA
>JAVQJL010007784.1:0-22234 GCA_036024295.1 Nannoperca obscura
GTACATAATGGTTAAACGCAGTAATAACTGGTAAACACATTTCTACGAGTTATGAGGTATTTACTGGTTTAACGGGGATAGCTGACATTTACATTACTTTCATTTAGCTTTGTAGAACCGGTAAATAAACACACTATACATGCTCCACTATAGCCAGCAAGATCGTACGGCCGTAGCCAACATACAAACATAAAAACCAAATGTCGAAGTGACATAAAGTTAATAACTTACCATCCAGAAACGTCCTGTTGCCTTGATTCTTGAACTTGTTCGGGAGCCTCTTGTTGCTTAGAGTTTGGCTCTGGTTCAAACATATATGGTTGCACTGTTAAGTTTTTGCCCGGCAGCCATGTTTCTCCCGAGTTTTACGTGTTGCCATGGTAGCAGAAGTGGGGAGGGGTCAGAGTAGTGATGAGCTCCAACTCTCTCAGGTTGGAGGTTCTCCTTACCATCACCCTGATCTTTAGCTCCCTTCACAGATTCCCAATTTAATTCAAGTTAGGACTCTGGCTGGGCAGCTGCAAAACATTAATGTTTTTGTGTTTTGGGTCGTTGTCGTGCTGAAATGTCCACTGGTGCCCAAGGCCAAGTTTCTCTGCAGACTGCCTGATGTTGTTGTTGAGAATCTTGATGTATTGCTCTTTTTTCACGGTGCTGTTTACTGTGATTAGGTTCCCTGGTCCATTGGCTGAAAAACACCCCCAAAGCATTAGGTTCCCACCACCATGTTTGACAGTGGGGGTGGTGTTCTTAGGGTTGAAGGCTTCTCCTTTTTGACGCCAAGTGAAGGATACATCATTGTGGCCAAACAATAAAATTTTTGTTTCATCTGACCATAAAACAGAAGACCAGAAGTCTTCTTCTTTGTCCAGATGAGTATTTGCAAAGGCCAAGCGGGCTTTTGTGTGCCTTATCAGGAGAAGTGGCGTCCTCCTTGGTCTGCGTCAATTGGAACCCAGCAGTGTGGCGTTGCCACCAGCAGAGCGCAGATTCACCAGGACGGCCTTGTCGGTGATCCTGGGATTCTTTTTCACCTCTCTCACTATCCTCCTGGCCAGCACAGGTGTGACTTTTGGCTTCCGACCATGTCCTCTGAGATTTTCCACAGTGCGGAACGTGTTGTATTTTTTTAATAATACTTTGCACTGTAGCCACTGGAACTTGAAAACATTTAGATATGGCCTTATAGCCCTTTCCTGACTTGTGAGCAGCCATAATGCGCAGCCGCAGGTCCTCAGTGAGCTCCTTTGTCTTAGCCATGACTGTCCAGAAACCAACTGCAGGGAGCTGCTGTTTTTCACCTGTTGAGTTGATTAAAACAGCTGTTCCCAATGAACAGCTTGGACTTTTTGGAATGGTATAGAACTTTTGATTTTCCCATAGACTGTGACAGTTTGCAAAGGGTATGAATAATTCTGGACATGCCACTTTTTGTTCAAATGTAAATAAAAGCTGAGAAATATTTTTTTTTCCCACAATGATGCCTTGTAAATCATATTATAATCTTCTGGGAGACGCCTGTGTCATTTCCAATCAAGAAAAACTTGCTGGTTGAATAAAAGTAGCTTTAAGTCAAAATTTGTCAGAGGTATGAATAATTTTGGGCTTGACTGTATATATATATATATATATATATATATATATATATATATATATAGTCAACTTAAATAAATGTTTCTACCCATTTCTGTGATCATGCAGGAGAGAAAACCAATACATTATTTTTCAGAAAGGATGGTTGTAGTCACTAACAGCATACTACGAATCTCTCCAACCATGATGAATGCAAACAGACACATTTCTTTCTTGGATTTCTTATTCCAGTGCTTCCCCTTTTTAGACCCCTTCCAACAACTTCCTTCCTTTTTTAGACTGCATGTACGAGGCTCAATCATCTGATTTGGAGCTGTGGACTGGAAGGATTGAAGGGGGGCGAGGAGAGGGTTTGCTCCTCAGAGGGCAGCCTTAGCTATAGACACACTATCTTGTTCAGTGAAACATTTAAATGTTGCTGATCTCAGAGAGGAAGGCAGTTGGACACAGCCTCTTGCTGTGACCCACAGACGTGGCCTCTCACAGAGGAACAACTTTGAAAAAGCACAGTTTCTTTTACCAAGCCGCCAGGATTAAATGGAACTATTGTAGTACTGACCCAGAAAAGAAGGAAGTTATACAAGTACCACCGGTAAAAGAGAAGCTGCAATTCAGCGCAATAAACAAAGTAAACGTTTCAGTGTTTGTCAAAGAAAACAAATATCATATAAAGGGGATAGTCAGTTGAGGACAAAATTATTGGTGAAATTCTTTCAAACTAGTATAACAAATGCACAAATGTGTTCTGTACATGTTGCTTCTCTCTTTACTTCTAAACTATCTAGTTTCCCTCTCACAAGGCTGAGGGACTCCAGTAGAGCTATGCCTACTAAACAATAGTAGGCTAACATGACAGATTTGCCACAAGATTATCTTACAAAGAAAGATAAAACACAGTAATGCTACTCCATGTCTCTGCCAAAACTTAAATCAGAAGTAACTTTGTATCTAGTTTTGACAATACAAAATGTATTAATGAAAAAAGGAGTAAAACATGGACAAAATCTACACCGAGTTAAATTACTCTCCAACCCCACTTCAATCAAAACTATTTGTAGAAACACTATAGGTCAAATTTACTAGCCTAAATGGATATTTCACTTGTAGAAGCCTAACTAGAGAGGCCAGGAGGCATGTTACAGAGGAAATTACAGAGGAATGTTGCTGGAAACCCAGTGATACACCAGCCAGCCTACAAATTCAACAATGACGAGCCAGCCAAAGGTTTCACTTTAACACTTCCCATGGTCTTGTGCCTGGGTCTTGTGCCTCATGGAGCACAGCCAGAGATCTGAGAAGTTTAAAGTCCAGCAGCCATACAACAGATGAGAGGAATGCCTAACAGAAAGACAAGTGCAAAAGAAAGAGCAAGGAACATTTTGAAGGATGGGGGGCAGTCGTAAAGCAGGGAGTGTCACTGGGTGACTGTAATGTTAGCCAGAGGAGTCCAACACACTGACATCACTCTATTTGGATTAAGGAGCCTCTTCACAGCACAAAGACAAGTGAGGCAGAGATGACGAACTCATTCAAATGTGATAACAGGGACACAATGTAGGGGCTTGTTGTCAAAGTTCTGTGCTGAGTTAGAAGGAACTCTTGGCTAATAAATTAGGTCAGTAAAGTTCATAGATAACCCCGATGTTCTCATCTCAGAAGATTGAAAGAGACCGTAGGAAATGGAAATGTTAGGCGTGGCTCTACAAAGTGACAGGATGAAAAGTGAGGCAAGCAAAACCTTGAATGAACTAAGTAAAAGACAGACTGCTAGACTGCTAGACAAAAAGCAGGCCGACAACTGACAGGGATAGACTGTCACGAAGGTGCTTCCAGTTTACTGGCTTGTTTTTACTACAGCGCAAGGATTGTGTCACATGAAGAGGGAGGGGAAAGCATGTGAGACCAAGGGATTACAAGAAAACGGTATGGCAGAAAAGGAAAAGGGCCATTAAATATCCAAAGCACCACAGTCTCTCTTGGACAATTTGGGTAATCATTAACTCCAATCGCTTTTAAAAGTATGTTTTTTTTTGTCAACATCAAAATGCTGCCTAGGCTACTTTCCAATGGTTAGCACCCCCACCTCTTCTCAAACTGAAAGATTGTATGTTGAAAGACTACCTTCACTTGTCAAACTTTTTCACAATCAGTTCTCCAGACAACCAAAAAGCAACTGCAAAAAGGGCCCCTCTTTTTACAGCCAGAAGAGAGAGACTGCTCAAGTGATAGCTCGAGACAGACTACGTGAGTAATATGACGTAGAAAACGACTTGCCTCCTTTTCCAGGAGTGAAGTCCTGGCAAAAGCACAATGGCTGTAGAGGTGATACCGCCATGACTCACTCCCTCACATACACCTACATTTGGCTTGTTAAAACAGCTTAGCAGACTGGATTGTCATGTACTCAGCTTTAAAAGAAAATGAGTCTGACAGCCAGTAAGCCCCTGTTTAACAATAAGAGCTGCTTTTACACTATCCAGTCAAAGATAAAGCTATATTTCATTTCTAGAATGGTTGTGTACTGTTTAAAAAAAAAAACATGTTGAGTAACACCGTGAGCTAGCAGGAAAAGGAGAAATCCTCCCCAGAATGATGCACAGTGCAGGCTTCTCTTATACAAATGAGACTTCTCAATAAATTAATCATTTGGTCAGCAAAAGTAAGAAAATTCTGAAAAATGCCCATCATATGTTCCAAGACCCCGAGGAGATGTATTTGCTCTAAAAACTGTCCAAAACCAAAGGTAGGTAGGTCGGTCGGTCCATTTCCTGTAGTGGAAGACACATTTCTTTGCCACACTAATTATTGCTCCAATAGATACTTCAAAAAGATAAAACCAATAGCAGTGAAGATGTGACAATACTGTTCACACACACACCAGATAAACAAATATAATCTACATCTAATTACATGTCAAGATAAACATTCATAGATTTCAATACCTGCTTGAAAGTACCAAAGTTCAAATTAAATCTTATCGTTAAACTTCAGGGCACTGTCATTATTATCTAATATAAATACACATTGTTTAGCTGCCTTCAGTACATGAGGATTCAATCAAACTGAAGCCCACATCCTGCACACCAACAGCAACCATTCACCCATAATTTCTTGACCAGTTATGGTATGGTACTTGACCAACTCCTGCAGTAGCCAGACATCACACCCACTTTACTTGAAAAAGAGCAGTTGTCTATAGTTCACTCTTATTTACACCGTCAAACAAGGATCATTTGACATACAGTTTTTTTTTTTTTAGCTAAAGAAAGAAATGTTAACATCATAATGTATGGTGTAAACTTAATTCTGCGTCATTAATGAGTAAAGAACACGTTATTAGACATGTAACAAGTAGTCTGACTAGCTAACGTTAAAGACAGCTAACTTGTTGAACTTGGCTAACAACCGGCTGCGCTAATTTGGCTAACGTTAATGCTCGCTAACTACCTCGGTTAGCTAACTGTCCACTAGCATGGCAGGCAAGCTAAACAAACCCCCCCGCCCTCCCCTCCCCGCTTTTAAACTTAACTTACATCTTTCTGTTCTTGTTTGATGTTGAACAGGTTGAGTCGCTGGAGTCGCGCTTTCATCCCATCCGCCATAAACTTTACGTAAACAAGATCTGAGTGGTAACTTCTCCTAAACTCGTGTCTGACAGTGCAGGACACTTCGGTATAATTTCATTGGAAAGTTGATTTTGCTCCCTGAAGCCGAGGATCCTGCGGTTAAACGTCAAGTTGGCCAACATAAAACTATAACACTACCAGTTCAAAAATCTTCAAAGTAAAATAATTCCAATCACTTCACATGTATGTCCTTTACTCGCGACATGGATTTGCGTTTGTTTTGAAGGCAAACTGACCAACTTCCGACTTTATTCTAGCTAACTAAGGTTAGCTTGACGCAGCTAAATCCACCAATACGTTGAGAGAATTTGGTGGACACGGTTCCTGTCCGGGGGCAGTCAAACTTTAGGCGGTAGACTTTTGGGTGGTTTTCACTTTACCCTTACACGATTCAGATTGAGTCTATTATCTTCGTACACACAATCTGAATATAAACAGCTATTTCCTGTCTGTAGACAGAGCGGATCCGACCACGCAGGAATTAATTCCCCTGGGATGCACTTCAGCTGAGGGCTGGGAATGAATAGCGAACTTCATGGGCCAGAAGTTTCCAACAGTCTTTAAGACAAAGTCCTTTGGCCAACATTTGACACAGTTTTGTCCCAAGCTCCACAGCCTTATGCAGAACTGGTTACAGTTTGTTTTGTAGTTTACTTTGTCTTTGTAACTGCAATAAACTCTTATTTGAAGTCTTCAAATAAAATAATACGAAAACTGCTTTAACTATGCCATATGCAATCACCCTCGATTTTTTTTAACCATCTTTTAATTTGCACCACCACTTGCTATTAAATAGTGATTACATTTATTCAACAACAGAACTGGAAAACTAGTCAAACCCACATATAGTTGCAGGACTCAATGAAAAACAAAATATTTAACAGCAAGTACAAACAACACAATAGTAAGCACATAGTCACATAGTCTTTGGCAAATATATACTAATATCTAATAAAGATAAAGCAGTGGGGTTTGTATTTCAACTAAATTAGACGTTTTAGATTAGATTAGACTTTTTTTCTCAACAAATAAATGTAATATTGTTATTATAGTGTAATTAACATTTGACTACAAATTCAATTTGCAGATATCTTAATCTTAATAGTTCATTAATCACCATGAACCAACAGCCAAATCAAAACTAGCATATAATAGTACAATCGGAGGTCAACTGGTGAACACTGACAAGTGATGAAAATAAAAGGTTATTGTTTGTCAACAGTGACTTTTAATTGCCAAATTTGTGAGCAATGAAATACATGAAGAACAAGTAACTAAGCTGAATGTATCTGTGGCTGTAAACTGGCTAATCTTTAAATCGATAACAATAATATAGGTACAAGTAGTGTTACTGAAATATCTAATCTTCAGTCACTGCCATCTTTTCACTCGCAGGATAGGGATTAAGTAATAATAATTAATGTAATTCATTATATACAATTAACTACATAATCAAGAATAGATGGCTATTAGACACAAATTAGCAGCAACTGAAATCAAACTAACAAAAAAACACTGCAGCAAACACAAATGAATTTATAAAATGTTCACAGTGAAGCATTGTGGATTTTGTACACATCAGTGGTGCCACCCAGTGGTTACTTTTTTTCCCACTCCAGGAGCAGCAGGGGAAACCCCACACACCCTGTGACAGTTTCTGTCCCCTGACACAGAACAGGAAGTTTCTCTTTATCTCTGCAGTATGCACAAATGGTACATTTTCCCATAATGATTGTTTTTTACCACAAACAAAAAACAGTTTGTAACAGACTTCACGTCCCATAACTCTATAACTCTTAATAGATTTAAACCTAACCGGACTTCATGCCCCCCCTTTAGCATTTATAAACACAAAACAAACAAATATAATAAAACAATATAATGTATTTGTAAGCAAAGATAATTACATGTTTGTGTTTATTAGTGTACAGTAGTTGTTGACAATTATCGTTATAGTCTACTTCTACTTCATGCTGGATGAATGCTACTGTACCTTTAATTTTAGACTGTACTGGCAGAAATGTGTGCAATTCATTTTCAGAAATCTACTTTTAGGTAGATAAAAAAAGTTATAATAAAGTACAGAAAACATGTAATTTTAAGTATCATTTACTTCTCCTGCATCTCCTACAGCTCTATCCTTTAAATGTGAACCTTTACAAACACTCATGTGGCGCATGAACGTGTGATGTAAATTAAGCTGCTAGTGACTGTACCATCACATCCCCCACTTATAAGTGACAGTAATCGTGGATGCAGAGTGTGATTTTCTGTGTGTGTGTGAGTGTGGTTCAGTGTTTCCTGTGTAAAATGCACACATTATTCAGTGCGCATGTACAGTAAGTGTGTGTTTGTGTCTGTGTGTGTGTGAGAGAGTGTGCGTTAGCCCAGTGTGACAGAGCTAGAGCAACAGGTGGTCAGCCTGACATCACCATCACATTTTTGTAAGGACTAAAAAAGAGAGAGAGAACCCCCCCCCCCCCACACACACACACACACACACTTCACAACAGCAGCTGGGCCACAGGAAGTGGTTGCCATAGTAACATGGCTCTACATCCGGCTTGGTTAATGTAAACTAAGGCAATTTACTCTCACTAAAGCAGTTACACACAGAGCACATAACTGCACAGTCATCACAACATGTCTGTTCAAGTTTATACCACATACAATATATGCTGTGTGATATATACACATTACATTTACAGTACAGCACACAATACATGCTGGCTGTTCATATGTGTGAAGTCTATGCAGGTTTTTGTTATGTGCCTGATGAGGAGCAAGAAAAACAATGTTAGATCAAGGTCTAATTTGGCTCTCTTTAAAATTCTTCTTTAAAGTATTTGGTATGTTGGGCATGGCATGCAGTTAAGATGCTAGCAAATATCTCTGGTTTGACTCGGACACCAGCTGTAACATCACAGTGCACAGAGACCGTTGGCAATGGCGTTCTTTGTGGAGCAAAGTTGAAAGGATTAGCGGTCAGAAGTGTTAGTCAGCAGAGCCAATGTGTGTGTATTTGATGTTTGTTGGTGTTTAAGTTGTGTACAGTGTACATGGACCTCCACTGCGCCAAAGCCAGATCCCGTTACTCTCATTGGAAATGTCAGTACTGACGTGGTCACACAGAATGCTCATGTCTACAGCTCGAGACACCGGTGTTTAGTCACATATCACCTGATTCATACACACACACACACACACACACCTACCTTGGTGCTGTCCTGGCAGTGGAAGACATAGCAGGCACAGTTTACTGCATCTCTGACCAGGCAGGCAAAGCTGCTGGGCTCCTGGCTGTTGTGAATTAGCTTAGTCACCTGGTGAGGACGACATTCAAACAGCACTGTGTGTGTCAGAGGGTCCCAGACAACTCCCTCTCCCAGAACGGACACACATCGCACCCATGATGCCGACACACACAGAAAAACTGATTTGAAAAACTGATTGCGGGTAGAGGGGTCCAACTGTCCACCTCCTGGACCTCCAGATCGCAACCCAGCACCCGCATCCTTCTCTGCAGGCTGAGACCTGCTGATCTCAGCCACCACCCAGGGAAGCATGGCCATGGTGGTCAGGTGGTGGACTGGCAGACAACCGATCAATGTCAGTTTGTATCGTACCTCCTCCTCCTCTCCTTCCTCTTCTCCGTCCTCCTCTACCTTTTCCCCCCATGTTGCAATCCTCTTCTTAGCAAAGGCGAGTTTCTCAGGACAGAGTGTGGAGGACGTGAGATGTGAAAGTGACGGACATGAGTGGTGGTTTGAAGTTATATTGGGACGTGGTTTCTCAGAACTCCGTGGCCTGGGGGGTTCATCTCTCCTGGCCTTCACTTCGAAGTAGAGTCCCTCCATGGCTGGTGTGTCCGGAGAGGCAGCTGTCTGCCTCTGCTTTTACCTGCAAAACGTCAGTTAGAGGACAGAGACATTTAAAGGGTAGTATTTCTTACACCAAAAGGAAAAAGACAAGAAAATATACAAGCTAGATGTATCATATCAGATTTCAAAGAATGATAGAAAGCAAACATTCTTTTCCCCCCAAGAATATCCAATTTAATGTTGTGCCTGGATGTGTGCTCCACTTTGTCACCTGTATAGAATCGGTCTTGCAGTGCAGTAGCCACAGGGTCATTTGGAGGGTACTACAAAATAACTACCGGGTGTTGTTTACCCAACCAGAAACACATGGCCTGACCTAGACTTTTACAGCCTCAAGGACACGCAAACACATGCCACTTTAAAGGATCATTTTTAGCGAGTCGCGAGTCAGATAGACAGGGGAGATGGAGGTCCCGCCTTACATAATCCACAAACGTGAACGACATTATAATTTTTTTCTTCATTATAATCACCATGATCGCTGATAACAGAGGTGTGTTACAATGTGTAACGTTACGTGAAGTGGGGGGAATGTACAAGCTACAACGTCGAAACATTCATAGCGGGACAGGATGAAAATGTTTCTTCACTATGGAATCAAAACGTCCACGTCAAGTTACAGAGAAATTATTCCACAGCGGCTACTTACGTACCTCATATTTGACCTTGCAATAAAAATAAATCCCTAACTTATAGCAGCTGGGACAGTGCTGCGCGCAATATAGGTCGGTCCGCTGCACCAAAACAGCAAGGGAAGTTAGAATGAGGTTTTACTAGCGATGAGCGCAGTCACACGACTTATTTGATCGGTTACTGTCATTTTACGCACGGTACAAGTTCTTTTTACGCACAAGGTTGCGCAGACTTTAAAGCGCACACGGTTAATGTGTGCTATTCCCAAGGTTGACTGTAGATATTTTAAACAATTTAACATAATTTCCTCTGCTCCTCATGCCGGCACAGCCTCCTTACCTGTTCACTGTCCTATCCGATGTGTGCGGCGAGGAAGTGTAACAGAGGGAGGTTGTAGTGCATTCAAGAGCAACTACAATCGTGCACATACACACAGAAAGAGAGAGAGAGCTTCTCTCAGCCCTAGCGGTCTCTAGTTTGAGTTAAACATAGAAGACAAGGCAGACTCTACTCTACCCCCCCCCCCCCCCCTCGCTACACTCAAATAGGGCATGACAAGTGCATGCTGCATGCATGCGCTGCCTGGGGATGCAGAGACGACGTGTCCACGCACAGTTAGAAAAACACATTTATTGAGTAAAATTGCATTTTTCAACAGTATTTTGGAATACGAGGCACATGAGAAACTGAGAGCCAATTCCACATTGGGGAATACTGGGAAGTAAAAGGGTCTTATTTGTGGTGTCGAGTCCCTTTGAGTGATCAGCAATGAGCTCTGGGTGCATTTGAAAGCTTCCTTTACAATATCTCCACTTGGTACTGTAAGCTTTTAGGCTTGGTGATGGCAAACTGGCAACACTGCAATGGTTTTCCACATCTGGCATTGATTTAAAACTTGAAATTATATTAAACTGTCACTTTCAGAGTTATACCTTACTGAGATATTACACATTCAAAGTTACAACATCAGTTTCAGCATTTCTCATTTATATAGTGCTCTGTAACTCTTCATATTGGCAGCCTTGCAGTTGATACTAAAGCAATGTGGAATGTATAATTGAATATACAGCAATGTGTGTATCTTAACACCACTGTGAGATAGCAGGAATGACCGTAGCGAAAGAATGGTTTTGCAGTTTAACGTCTCCAGCAGCTGAGGCAGAGTGAATGCAAAAGGAGTAGCTGTCATATATTGTTACTGCTGCTACCTTCCAAAAACAGATGGATGGCTAAACAAACAATCTACTAAAGACAGATTCATTAGTAGGTAACAGTTTCTCTGGGAAAATAAAAATGTAATGCATTATATCAAGAATCCCGTCCTCAAGTAATTAAGACATTGTGTGAAAGGCTGGTCAGAAATGTATTAGTCAACTGGTCCTGTGTGTGATTGTATGTGCTACTCCAGCTTGGGCTGCAGCTCATTCTTCTCTGGCTCGAAGAAGTTTTCAACAATGGCATCAACCAAGTCATCCAGTTCCTTCTTGAGCTGCGTCACATCACTGTTAAGAGACGGAGAAAGTGAAAGCAAAACAGGACATGATGAAGGAACTGTGTTCACAGAACTGGGGTTGCCATTCACAGTTTAGAGGTTTTATAGTTAAAACAATTAGCAGATCTATAGGAAACCCTATTTTGATCACCTGTTAAATGCTTGAATTCTTTGTTCCAGCTTCTCCAAGGTGAGTGTCTGCTGCTTTTCTTTGTTATATATAATTGTAAATTGACTATCTTTATGGTTCGGACTGTTGCTTGGACTAAACAAGACATGTAAAGCCATCAACTTGAACTGTGGGCAATCTATTCACTGACATTTTAGAGTATAAACAATTAATTGATAATCAAAATGATCATTAGTTGCAGCCCTACAGACAATCGTCACTTGCTGGCCTTTTTTCTACAGTGACCCACCTGTTTCCAGGAGCAGCACAGAGTTCAGTGTAGTATTTGATTTTTGGCTCAGTGCCACTGGTCCTCATGGTGGCCACACCCCCGTTGGAGAAGGTAAAGGTGATCATCTGGCTGGAACTGGAGGTGGGAAGAACCTGGCACACAAGAGGGAGGAGAGATAGATGGAAAAACATGATCTAAAAAGAAACGTCTGTTTGGAAGAACAGCTGATGTGCTTGAATACCAACAGTCCCCATTTACACAAACATTTACATACAATGTAGCTCACATATTCTGGTTCTGCGCATATTTATGCACCTACCCCAAAAACTTAAACAACGGAACCTGGAAATGTGGGTTACTGAACATTTGCCAAATATCTCAGTAGAGTCTTAGCACACTTAATCTTAAAAACACCTGCAGTTTAGATTTAAACCTGCCATAAATAATTTTTCTGGGAAACAATAATTTGTAAAAAGTGTCGCTGCCACCGTTTGTGATCTGCATGTAAACAGTGCTCACAAATTGTTTTTGTGAAAAGGGCTATTTTATGAAAAAACATTGTGTATTGGCAGACAATCTAACATTCTCGCAAGTGAAGGCAAAAAAATAGCAGAGGTTTGTCCTGCCATGAGTGGACGTACTGTACATGCGTCCTTATGTGCACTTACAGCCTTGTTACTGGGCTGGTTGCTGTCATAGCCGGTGGTCAAGTCTCGTACAGCGGAAACAGTGAAGCTACCGCATTCAGTAGGATACGAGTCCTTCTGGTCACTGTAGCTGCGGAGGCGCTGGAACAGGCGGCGGATCACATCCTGGTCATGGCAGATGAAATAGGAGTTCTTAGTAATGTGGTAGCCGTACCTGACAATGAGGAGCAGAGGGAGACAGAGTCACAGTCTGCAGTTTCAGGTCACTTAGTAACAGAAATCTAAAGGCAGGTGAGAATAATGTGTCTTACTCTTCATAGATGGTAGTGAGCTGTTGAGAAAGACTTGTGTTGTTCGTGGCCAGATAGGAAACCATCTCTCCTGCTATTGCTGCAGCACTCACTCCATCCTTGTCCAGTACAGAGGGACTACACATATACCCTGCAACACACGCACACGCTTTCAGTTCATTTCCTGGTATGCATGAATGTCCAGCTGCTGCAGTCACTTGCTTCTGTTATTAACAGTGCGTGCAAAGGCGTGTGATTCCAATTACAGCGTCATAATCACGTTATATATGGGAATGCTCTAAACTGTGTGATGCCGTACGTGTGCGTTTGAGAGTGAACCCCAAACGACCTTTAACTGAGTGCAAGGTCCAAACTTCTAATAACTAAGACCAAGGACCTCAGCTGGTATGTCTGAAATGTTCATGCTTTCTCTGATGTTAATGATTGATGTATTGATTTAACAGGTAACAAAGAACACCAGTGTAAATACATTTCAGGAGACATTGTCAGGCTTCTGAAGTAGTAGAAGAACAGTAGAAAAGGTTATACTGGTTATACTAAAAGGATCCATGACTCCTGATAGGAAGTTTGAAGATACAGAGCAGGTTTTGCTGTCAGAGATACTGATTACAGTGGAAACTGCGTATTTATTGTTTTAAAGACACATTACGATTCTATACATTTTAATCAAAATTAAATTTAAATGAAAAGTGCTTCAGTAAGAACAAAATGTTGGAATAATGACATTTCTATTCTTGGTCAGTAGTTCTGGGACAATATAATTTACTTCCATGCATAGTATTTTTAACCTCTTTCTATAAAGCATTGTTTATTAACGGCCCACGCCCCAGTTTAGATCTTGTGAGCAGGCAAAAGATGTGTGTGCACATACCTATAGCTTCCTCAAAGGCAAACAAGACAGTCTTGCCCTGGTCCAAAAGGTCTCTGGCTCTGTTTCCCATCCACTTGAAGCCTGTTAGCGTTTCCTGTTTCCAGTAGTGAGGGACACCGTGGAAATGTTACCACATTTGCAAAGGTGAACAGACTAACTTAACTGTAAATGAATTGTATAGTAAATATCCATTGGCCCAACACTTTCTCACTATTTTTTCTTAAATGAATCCAGGAGAAAATCACTTCCAATCAGATTCGTTTAGATCTGCTCCTTTAAAAAACAAACCGTAAAACACACAAAAATATGTGTTTATGCCCTGCTTTCACATTTCTAACAAATTATAGCTTCGAACTTGACTGTGTTACCTCAAAGTGGAAGCCTTCCTTGAGAGCAATGGCGCGCAGTATCTTGGATGAGACGGTGCTCGACAGCATGTAGAGGTTTTTCACTGCAGCAGCGTCAGTGTTTTGCTGTTTCCAGCAGCGGAACATCCACCAGCCGAGCAACGCTCCCAACTCATTACCGCTGAACACTCGCCACTGTCCACTGACGCACAGAGAGAGAGAGAGAGAGAGAGAGAGAGAGACAAAGACAGAGGTTATGGAAGTGCAGGCATGCAAGCAAACACTACCGTATATATCATCAGTGTGTGATGTTCAAAGCATTTCTACTGTCGTAATAATTATAATGTCTAACTTTCAAGACACCAAGGTTCTTATTGGTTTGTAACGACGTGAGAAGAAGTTCATGATCTACAGTTACACATAAATGACACATGAAGGTTTTCTAAGGATGATTTAGATATTTTTGGACTCTGTCTGTCTGGCTTGTAGGACGGTGGAATGAGGACGGAGTGAAAACGTGAAAAGGAACATAACCAGTGGGTATTTTTCAATTCAACATTCTACGTAATGTTAAAGGGTGAAATTAGCATCGTATTATTAATACAGACCTCTTCTGCTTCTCAGCAACGGCCAGTCGATCAGCATCTGGGTCATTCGCCAACACAACAGTGGCCCCCTCCCTCTCTGCCAGTGCAAATGACAGCGTCTGCAACACACACACACACACACACACACACACACACACACACACACACTACAGCTTTAACCAAAACACACATCTATAGATGGCTGCACGTGAATGTCCAGAACATACCAGGACTCCCTCTCCCTCCTCAGGGTTGGGATATTTGACGGTGGGGAATTCGGGGTCTGGATCTTTCTGTTCCTCTACGGCAAAGGGGGGACGAAGGTCAAAGGCCTTGAAAGCTGACTGGACAAACGCATGACCAACACCGTGCACGGATGTATGCACAATTTTCACCTCTGAACTTTTGTTTATGTCCCTGTGAAGACAGAAGCTAGAGTCAAAATAAAAAATGTTTTTCCCTTTGAGTTTTCATGTGTCCTTGTGTTCAGCTGTGCAGTGTTCATCTAGTTCTACGTCACGTCTTTCTCTGATCCCAGACGTTTAAACAGTATTGACTGCTTAATAGGTAGTAATCTCTGGAGCACCTGTGGTGACAGTGTTTCTGGATGGCTTTGAAGTATTCTGCGTGGATGTCCTGGTAGGGATCTTTGAGCAGAGGGCTCTTCAGAGCCTCGTCTGTGTTCCAGGACTCAGGCCAGGGCTCCAGGTTCTCCTCTATGGCCTTGGAGATACCGCTGTCATGAGGAGACACAATCTGGGCTCCGTTCTCCCAGTACACCTGAAACATTTGACAGCAGATAGAACAATACACTAGGGCTGGAACTTCCTGTTATCTTTAAACACCGGTTCATTTGTTGATTTTTTTAATTTATTGATTACAAGTTATTGTTTCAGCTCCGCACTAAACAAGATTTAACAAACAATCATCAGGCTATAGAGCACTCTCAGTTCAAATGATCTTCAAATATGAATAAGTACCAGCGATCAAATTAAGTGAAAGGTGTTACCTTGTAGCCGTTGTCCTGTTTGGGGTTATGAGATGCAGTCACCATGATGCCAGCACACAGACCCAGGTGGGAAACTGTGAAAGGCTGCAGGGAGCAGGAGAGAAACACATCACTTAAACATCATACTAGACCATATATAACATACTGTCTATTGCAAACACACAATGTGAGAGGAACCCCCCCCACAAAGAAATGTTGGCAGATTTAAATAATCAATTCTTGAAGCACAATATCACAGCTGTCATTTCATTTATAGCAAGAGCCACAGTTACATCTGCTGTTGCTACGAGCCATCTTGAAATGGAGGTAATTGCTAGCAATCAAGTGGCACTTCTGAAAAACATCTATTGCTGCGTGTGTGTGTGTGTGCATGTGACTTCAGTCTATGAACCGACATTAATTACTTTGAGAGATTCAGGTGAGTAACAGCAGCTCATTTTTCTCCATTTTCCTTTTTATTCAAGCATAACCTTTGCTCTGCTGCCCACAGAGCTTCTCTACCATAAACCTGCTACCACTACTTCCTTACTATAAATATACTTCTTTACTATAAACTTTAGCGAATGTCCTTTTTCAGCAGGACATACAAATCAGTAAAAATGTCTGTTTTACACACTGTGTATCTGTAAGTGAAAGTAAGACAAAAATGAAGCATCTTACTCTGTGTTCCCACATTTGCACAAACAAAGAGAGCAAAGAGAGAATGATGAAAGAGTTACCAACCAAAATTACCAACGGTAATCCTGACTGAGATTGGGTTTTTATATTTTGTTGCTGTGGACCTGTAGTTCATTCTGTGTTTAAAATGGCCAAAAATGTATTGCTGCACACATTTATGCCTGAAAAGTTGAGTTACTAGTGTCATGTTGCTAAGGAAAGGCAAACAAACTACTTTTAAGTTTACGTACCACTAATCTGTTATCAAGATTTAAAAAAATGTGTCTGAACTGCAAATAAGGGCATTTATAATATATATTTATACCCTTATTCTGCTTGACTCTATATGCATGTGTATTATGGACACAAAGTCCATCGTCCAAAGTGAATGGTGCCCTCATTACAAGTTTTTGAACTGAGTATAACCTGGTGAATCAAATGTGTGTTATGTAACCCCCGTATACAAACGGGAAGTGTACATTTTGAATGGAATTTGCCCTATAGCTTCTGCCACCTGCTCCACTAGCAAACCTGACAGTAAATAGTAAAATTATGTTTTTATATATTATCTGCAACTGCAAAAAAAAACAACAACCCCAACAAAGAAATGACAGAAGTTCAAGTAATTACCACAAAGGGTGTAGGGGTGATGTCAGAGAAGAGGTGGACAGGGACCCCTCGGCTGATGAATACAGCTGCAGCCAGGCGAGCGAAGCGCTTGCTGCCGCCCCCGCTGGGAGGGTGGGCCCGGGCGTCGTAACCAATCACCACCCCCCGCTCCTTAAGGTTTCCAAAACTATCCTCAAGGTAGTGACAGAAACCCTGTCAGGGGGAAATGAAAAAGAAGGAGAGGAAGGGTTTAACGTGCAGAGGAAAACATTTTGAAACTTCTACAGGAAGTCGGTGAAAAAAGAATCTGCAGGAGATCCTACAATGAAAGATAACAAGGCTGTGGAATGCGAGCTGCGCAGTCGTCGACCAGGAGAGTCTCCACCGCTTCAAACGGCAGAGAACAAGAATCAACAATGTGCGTGTCTGGCTTTGCGTGTGACTCGAAGCTTAATGCACGGTGGCAAGTTCATCTATTTGCCAACCTGTGTGGTCTGGATGATGGTGAGGTCATTCATACAGGATATGCCAGGACCCATGGCTGCTCTCAGACCTGCTGTACCAAACTCCATCCTGGACGAGAAACATTTCTTCAGAGCCTCCACCGCTCCTTCTTTCAGCAAGTCCTGCACCATTGACACCGTCTTGGGGTTCTGGGGAAGAAAAACATGCCCACATTTTGTTATACACAGGAATCAATTCCATATTGATTGTCTACAGATCTCTTTATCTTTTGTGCATTTTGTTGTGAAGGAACGATGTGTCTATTTTCCACAAAAAGTGAAAACTTAAAATAATAAACAAAATAATTAGTCTGGTTACATAAATACAGCAAGAGGCTCTATATGATGCATCCTGTGCAAATGGGCCGCTGAGCAGCTTTAATGCAATTATCTTAAGACTAATGAACCAGGGGCCCTTTTCCAATGTGACCGGATTAGTGGCATCCCATGTCTCTTTAAGGTCATGAATGAGTCTGTTTGTGTTGGTCAGATGGCCGGATGCATGTTAATTGGATGCAGAGACCCTAATTCGTCCAGACTGGATTATTGTAAAGTTTGATCCTAGTTTCTCCTCCTTGCCCTCTTTTTTCACTCTTCGCCTCGTTCCATATGTTCTGGATCTGAATTTTCGTCCTCCGGGAGAATAAGCTTCTCATCTGGTCTCTCTCACTCCCTTGTGTGCATGTGGTCCTTGTCCCCCCCCCCAAGTTTTAAGTATTCATTCATTATGTGTGTATTATGAATTATTAGAGACTTAATACTCTGCATATGCTGAATTTTTTGTTTGCTTGTAGACAAATTTGACATTTTGCATCTTCAACTAAACTCAATATACTTTCTAGAATAAACTAGAGATTAATTTACATTGCTTTTAGGATTGGAAGGGGACCAATTCAACACCTCGTCTCCATTTCCCCGTTAAATTACAGTCATTTCCAGGATGTTTATTTGAATTATTAAGAAAGACCCGTAAAATACAGCATTATCAGAGAGCAAAATAAGGTTTATTTGATCAAGCAAATTACGGAAGACGAATTATGAAGATCATTTCACCCACAGTACAACTATTGCCACATTTGTGTTAATTTCCGGGAGTGAGTCGTGTTTTACTTTTCACTAGTGTTTTGAAGTTACTGCTAAATATTATTCCTGGTTGTCCTAATGTTATAAACCATACTACGTTGAACACTGAGATTAGTATGGCATCTTAACAATCACTGAAAGTCATGGTTTGACTCAACACTGAATCGTAACGCCGGATAACAGTTCATGTATCTGGTTAACAAGTTACAGGACAGTGGAGCTACAGCACATTAAGCTAGCTCGCTAGCTGTCAGCTTACCTTGTCATACTGCAGCCACTGCCTGACAGCCTGGTCCAGCTTGCTGTCACCGGTTGTGAACGAACCGTTATCCATTTCCCTTCTTTGCCCGAGTAAAGACAGTCCAGCTCACTAACTATGGTTGTACGGGATGAATAGCTCCCCCCTGAAGCCTTTTACAGACCAAAAACCGAAAACGCTGCAGTAGATGCGACCACTTGACCGTCACCGACGCGAGGCGGGGCGACGTGGTGCGTCACGAGTTTCTCATTTGTTGCCTTCACGGGTTGCAGCAAATGTGGCAATTACTAAGAATGACGGCTTCGCTGACTGTTTCAACATGTGGAAAGTGCAACTGTGAAAGGGGAATATTATTGTGTGATTGGAAAAATAATTAAGTACATAAGTATGGTGGATATTTTTAACGCCTAGGTGAGTACAATAACATCTTGCAAAACTGGACATTATTAGGTCAATTTTATGCTACTTATATTCTTATACTTCTACTTTAACACAAATATTGCAGTATACTTGATAGCTGTACCTCTAACCACTACAAGATACTCAGAAAAAATTCTGCTTACATATCAATGCACCGCTGATAAGCAATATATTATATAACTCTAGAAAAGGGTCTGTACTGTCAAATTAGTTGGGTTTTTATACTTTTAAAATATAAAAAACATAGCACTATTGTACTTTTAGGTAGTTTTGAATGCATTCTTAATATATTATCAAATGGGTGGCTCAATTGTGCCAGCATCACCTCATCATTCTTCTCAGTTGTAGTCTTTGTGTAGTCGACCAATGACACACTTGAAAAAGGAAAGATACTCACATACCTAATGACAATAAAGGTATCAAAAGACATCTAGGACATGGAACCAAATTAATTTAATGGATCATCTACTTAAACTACATGAATGATTATGTAACATTGTAAAGTTACTGAATAAACCAGTATGAACAGGTCTTAGATGAAACACACAACTGATTTCTCTTCCTGAATCACAGAACTAATAAGTCAGAAAGCAGATTCAAACTTCATTTATCCCAGACATTTCAGGTAGCCAGTAGTGGATTGTTAAAAGTTAATACTGTCAGGGCTGCATGTCAGTGATGAACTCTATCCAAATCACAAAAAACTGGTGGTGACTATATGCAGATTTGCATCAAAAATGTGTAATAGAGGTATTTATATATTTATAGTTATAGGAAAAGTCTTCCCTTGAGTTCTAAATGGGAAAAACAACAATTTCCAAAAGTTTTTTTTAAAACTAATCATACTTTGGTTCCAACTGCAAACAGCAGCAACAACTTTAAAACTATGTGTTCATAGCAGAGGCACTGGGACATTATCTTAGTGTTCCTTTAGAGCAGTCTTTGTAATTCAAAATTTGCATGTGCAGAAACTAAGAAAGAATATGATAGCAATGACATTAATATACCTATTTTAGACATTACTTAACCAGTCTACTGAAAACATTGTAGGTTGATGCAACTAAGTATCCTGTTGTTTAACAGAAAATGCTCCGATTTGTGGAAATGACATGTTGCCATAAGTAATTACTGCACTGACTGTATGAACTCTTAACTGGGTTCTCGTACAACAGTGTCCATCGCCAAATGGACTTGATTGATGTGAAAATGTCATGAAGTGATGCCGCTGTTTGAATAGGGGCTAATTCTCATACTGACCACAAGGTGAAACTGTGAAAAAGTATGAAACAAAAATCTTTTTCACAGGACATTTTGACTTGTCATAGGAGAAGAAAATAGGTGGAACTAACAACATTAAAGGATAGGTTGGCAATTTTTTCTTTTCTTAAATTAATAGTTTATCTGAAGCCAATATGAGGCTGGAAGCAGAACTCTTTCAAGGTTACTGTTTTATTAGTACAAAAATCCCTCCTTTTGTTTCCGTTAAACTGCAGTGGAAGGATTGTAACAAAAAGGGGCGATTTTGAACTAAAAGACAGTAACTTTGAAAGATATTCACTTGATTTGTCTAACTCAGGCTGCTGAAGCATCATATTACTTTCAGATATTATGTAAATTATGCTTTGTTACAATTATGAAAAAGGCCTGTGAACCCCCTAAAGCAACACTGATGACTTTAACTGTTTTGCAGCGAGACCTGAGTCAACAAGATGCCTGACACATCCCTAAATATTATAAAGACATACAATAGGTACTGGTCATGAAGATCACAGCCCTGATAGCCCCTGACACTCACACCTCACACAAACTGATGCTATCTGCTGCGTTTCCTCTGTTTGATGATAAACAGGTTCTCATCCGTTGGGTACATCTGTGTGGCAAGTTTTTTATCGGCAATCCTGCGGGCTCGATTTCCCTTCCTCCTCATCTTCTCTGCTTTCTTTTGCGTCGACCCCTGCATCTCTCCTGTCCCAAAGAGACGGTCTGGCCTGCTGTCTCTGCATCCTTCTGGTGGCACTGAAGGGGTTTTCTTTGTTTCCTTCATCCTGTTCCTCTTCTTCTTCTCTATGTTCTCTCCTTTGCCTCCGCCTCTGGGAAAGTCATCTGCTTCATCAAAAATGAGTTTAGTTGGTAGGTCTCTCGAGGTGGGCACTGGTCTCTTGGGTTTCCATGGTTTCACACTGCCAGTGCTTTGCTGTTGTTTGTACTTATTTGTTTTGGGTGCTGAGGCCCTAAAGTCATCATTAAAAAAGATGTGACTTGGGCTGGGTTTGTGGTTGTTGGAACTTTGGTGAGGTGTATGGTTAGGCTGGTGGTAGTTTTTGTGATTGCTGATTTTCTGCTTCTTCTTTGGCGGTCCTGGAGTGAGAGGGGTCTGAGAACTGGCAGGGAACAGGCCACTTTTCTTCAGTTCTGGGGAAAACCGAAACAAAAACTTTAATTACTTATTTGATCTTTTTTCTCTCATGCAAGAATGTTGCCACAGAACAGGCAAAGTCAGGTTACGCAAAAAGCAGTGTCAATATAACCCAAGTCAGGTAAAGTTACATCTCTGCAAATAGCTACATCAAACATGCACAATCATAATACCATAGGAGTGTTAACCATACTCAGACATACCTTTAACCTTCAACTTTATCCTGTGATGTCTGCGATTGATGTCCTCCACAGTGTCGTAATAGTTGATGAAAGGGATGCTGGGATACATCCCATTGAACATCCTCTTTTGTGTACACTCCTGAGGAAAATATAAGTAGACAGAAGGGAGACACAGACGTTAAAGCGTAATAGATGAAACTGGATACAAAACACATTGGTTTGCTCCAAACAGCTCTTTTACCGCATGTAAAAACAAGGAAAACCTTTGAGAAATCTGGGTGTGTGGTAAGATTGGTAACTACTTTTGATTTGTAGAGCAATAGTAAATACACTCAACCTATTTAATACTATGAATGGTGCCCGCAAAGGTTCTTATGCCACAATTCTGGGTTTTATTTTAGAGATCAGGAAAAAAGCAAGTTAAATACCTACACGTAATATTGAGTGAGCTACTCACATGTCCAAAGTGTCCTTTCCTGGAACAATTGTAGCAGAAGGCAGGGGTTCGACCCTGGTCTTCTCCACGCTGTTTTTTAGGAGTACCCGTCTTAGTCTAAGTGCAGACAGAGAAAATGAAGAGAGGTTGTTATAAAAAATATACACTACCGTTCAAAAGTTTGGGGTCACCCAAACAATTTTGTGTTTTCCATGAAAAGTCACACTTATTCACCACCATACGTTGTGAAATGAATAGAAAATAGAGTCAA